>CM067362.1:94156128-94414583 GCA_034401795.1 Chaetoderma sp. LZ-2023a
TAGTAGTGGTGATGGTGGTGGTGGTGGTAGTAGTGGTGATGGTGGTGGTGGTGGTGTTGAACGCAACATTAAACCAGAGGTATTTCTCGAATTGTCGTCGTCGTCATCGTTGTTGTTGTTGTTGTTGTTGTTGTTGTTGTTGTTGTTGTTGTTGTTGTTGTTGTTGTTGTTGTTGTTGCTGCTGCTGTTGTTGTTGTAGTTGTTGCTGCTGCACTTCCTGCTATTGTTGTTGTTGTTGTTGTGTTTCTGCTGCTGCTGTTAGTTACTTTGTATGTCGATCAACATCATCATGCTGTCCCTTTCACATTGCCCAACACAACCTGATAAGGCAGCTTACTGGGTCAGTATTGGACCTATACGGCCCAGTATTCTGCCAGTACTGGCCCATTAACCTGCGTTATCGGGACAGTTCATTGCCCTCATTCTCACAGCAGCTGTGTGTAGTTTATTCAGTTGCACCATATTTAAGCTTCTCCAGTAGGTTATGCATGCATAGAGCAAAATGGACCGCTCCAGTTTATCCATCAATCATATGACGTCATAATTAACTACCTGACGTGTAGTATGACGTCATAGTCAATTACATCATGAATGGCGTAGATAAGTTCGTCACAAACGCCTAATTGATGATGGACTAAGCCTTGTACGAATTGTATGTCTTTACTATTTAATAAACATGCTGTTGAATATTTTGAAACTAATTTGACTGGGTTGCTACCATAACAACAGCACCCAGTCAAATTAGTTTCAACAGCTTATCGGTATAGTTTTTGGGAAATTGATAGTTAGGGAGTTCAAGGATCGATCGATCCCAACACGGACGAAGTGTAGGTGGAGCTTAGCTAGAGATGGGCGGGGCATAGCTAAGACTGTATTACTACATTGCTGCCTAGTATGTTAAAAATAATCAACAGCCCATCCCATACTAACTAACTAACTAACATGTTTTGTTTTGAAAATATTCTGACTTATTTATGAGCTGTATGATAGTGTCGTTTTCTTCACCCTAGTTGAATAGCAGTCACATCATATACAATGTGGATGTCCTGTACGACTATACATCCAACACGGCGACAGTTGTGCAGGTGAACAGATACAGGATTACCCTGTCATGTGACTACCCCAGAAATGGCACCGTTGATGAGGCAAGTGGGGATAATCTCATACACCAATCAACTCTCTCCCTCCCTTCCCCTCTCCCCTTCCCCATCCCCTCCACCCCACCCCTCTCTCTCTCTCACCCCCCTCTCTCTCCCTCTCTCCCTCTCTCCTCTCTACCTCCCTCTCGCTTTCCCCCCTCATCCTTCCCTCCCTCTATCTCCCTTTCCCCTCCTCTCTCAATCTATATTTCTCCCGATCCCCTCTCCCCCCTCTCCCTCCCTCCCTCCCTCTCTCTCCTCCCTCCCTCTATCTCCCTCTCCCCTCCTCTCTCAATCTATATTTCTCCCGATCCCCTCTCCCCCTCTCTCCCTCCCTCCACCCTCTCCATCCACCCCCTTCCCCCTCTCTCTCTCATTGACTCCCACCCTCCCCTCACGCCCTCCCCCCATTCCTTTCCTTCCTCCCTCCCCATCCCTCCACCCCCACCCCCCTCTTTCTCTCTAAATAGATATGTACATATTATCTGTACTTATTTAATAAATGTATTTCTATCTAAATAATTAATTAACTCGGTTATGGAGCCAGTCATTCCAGTTGCAAATTTTCTAAAATTATCTCTTCCTTCAAAGGGATATTCCACAAGAAAGCTACAGAGGCCGATTTTCATGAAGCCGGCCAAAAACCAGCGCCCATCCAAGTGTTCAGAAATGTCCATTTGCAGGCCAAAAGAATACTATTTTTTAAATTCTACGACTGGAATGACTGCCGGGGCCAGTCATTCCAATGATGGATTTACAAAAAAAACCCTTCTCTTGGACCACAAATAGACACTCAATAAATGAATAGTTTAATTTTCTTGACAAAATTTAGTAAATAAAGGGTTATAGACAAATATTAATCTCAAAAGCATTGAGTGAAGAGGAATGAATGGAGAAACCCAGTTTTAGATACGCCCCGCCCATCTCTAGCTAAGTCCCAACCAGACTTCGCCGGCGTTGCGATCGATAGATTCCTGAACTCCATGACTATCAATTTCCAGAAAACTATACAGGTAAGCTGTTGACTATTTTGAAACTAATTTGACATGGTGCTGGGGGCCAGTCATTCCAGTGGTAAATTTTCAAAATAGTCTTCCTTTGGGTTGCAAATGGACATTCAATAATAAGTATTCAATAAGTAAAAAAATATTTAAAAAAGATTTGAACAAATTTAGTCATTAAAGGCTTAATGTGTCGTTTCTGTTAGTGCAATAGTAAAGCAATGCAGGCCAGCGTGCGTGGGTGCGTGTGTGGGTGCGTGCGTGCGTGCGTGCGTGCGTGCGTGGGTGCGTGGGTGCGTGCGTGCGTGCGTGCGTGCGTGCGTGGGTGCGTGCGTGCGTGCGTGCGTGGGTGCGTGCGTGCGTGGGTGGGTGCGTGGGTGCGTGCGTGCGTGGGTGCGTGCGTGCGTGGGTGCGTGCGTGCGTGCGTGGGTGGGTGCGTGCGTGCGTGGGTGGGTGCGTGGGTGGGTGCGTGCGTGCGTGCGTGCGTGCGTGCGTGCGTGCATGCGTGGGTGGGTGGGTGCGTGCGTGCATGCGTGCGTGGGTGGGTGCGTGCGCGCGGGTGCGTGTGTGTGTGCGTGCGTGCGTGATTTCATCATAATGATATGAATTTGAGTTACGTTTATTTTCTCTTAACCCGTTCATGACGACGCCGGTCCAAACCGGCCTCTGCAGTAATCACGAGGAATGCCCATTTGCGGACCAAGAGAAGACTATTTTTGAAATTTTACCACTGAAATGACTGGCTCGGTAACCGAGCCAGCCATTCCAGTGGTAAATTTGCAAAAATAGTTTTCTCATGCCGTACAAATTGACATTCAATAAGGAAATAGTTTTAATTTCTTGACCAAATTTAGACATTAAATTGTTAAGTAGCGATTCTTTGATCAATCAACAGCCTCCAGATAGCACACGATCAACACAGGTATGGGCGTGGCATGGATTTGTTAAGGTTCACATCGCACGATAAAAGACTGTAACCTATGTATTTATATGTTTTTGTTGAATGCAATAATGTCATATTCACGGATCGTATCCATTATATATTCGAATGTCATATTGTGCTTAGAAAGTTTAACATTATTATCCCTGTTTGTGTCAAAAGCACTTCAAAGCACTAAACGTTACTTTTATAAAGTAACCCTTAAATGGTCAAGATTTTTCCAAGAAAATAATAAGTTTTACTCGCCACGAGATGTCTATTTTTGGAAAATGACCACAGAAATTTACAAAAATGTATTACTTTTGTACTGCAATGGACATTCATCAAGACCACAGTAGAGGCTGTTTTGTGTTGGCTTGACCATCAAATGAGTAATGGTCAAGTTTTTACTTAGCCAGTGTCCATTTGCAGTCCAAGAGAAGGCTATTTTGAAAAATTGACCACTGGTCTGTGGGGCTCGTTTACCGAGACAGTCATTCCAGTGGTAGAGTGTAAAAAAAATAGCCATCTCTTTGCTTGCAAAGGGACAATCTTCAAGATCAACACAGATGCCTTCTTTGGCTGGCCTGACCATTAAAGGGTTCCATTTGTATTGGATGGATTATGCCATTATTTAAACTATTTATGCCGTATTGTGTTTAGAAAATTCAACATTATTGACAAAAAAGACAAAAAATGACAGACCAAACCATAAGCATAAACGGCAATGTGTCTGGATAATAAGAATGCTTTTATCAGACAGCAATGTATTCAAGAAAATTATACATAGGATACTAGTAATTTATTGTTTAATGGCGACTTTAACTCAGAACTAAAACTCGTTTGATGTTTATTAACATAGTTATCTCAGTGTGACATTTTTCTGACAATATTTATTCCTTCGAGAGAAAAGTTCAAGCAAATTGGCCCAATATTGCAGAATAGAAGCCAAACAGAACAAGACATTTCGGTTTTATTAACACAGATTGCTTGAATGGAGAATTCCAGTTTATCCATCAGTCATATGGCGTCATAATCAATTACACGACGTGTAGGCTGACCTCATAAGCAATGACGTCATGAATAACCTGACTAAGTTCGTCACGAACGAGTAATTGGTGACAGACTAAGCATTGTTGTACGAATTGTATGTCTTTACTATTTAATAAACATGCCGTTGAATATTTTGAAACTAAGGCATCAACAGCACCCAGTCAAATTGGTTTCAAAATATTCAACAGCTTACCTGTATGGTTTTTCTGGAAATTGATAGGCAGGGATTTCAGGGATCAATGGATCTCATACGGGCGAAGTGTGCTGGAGCTTAGCTAGAGATGTGCGTGCATAGCTAAAACGAGGTCACTAATCAACTTGATTATTGAATCTTTACTGGGTCACCCCTCCAGCCTTCTCAAGTCTCAAAAAACCTTTATCATAAAACCTTAGTTCGTCCTACTAAGCTATAGTCAATTTTAACCAGCTCCAATACGGTATTTAACAAATAACATTAGAAAATCTCCTTTTGAGAAGTATATGCCTAGACACTCAACATGCCATATTAACCTGGTGGATGAGAACAGTGACTGAATTATAAAAGTAATGACTGCATCTATAAACACCCAGGTGTATAATGTGTGTCTTTTGACCAGGTCGTGAATACATTCAATAGTATGGTTGAACTGCTTGTTTGACCAGTCAATCAGTGATCACAAAGCACGACGTATGTGTGCATACAAGGCCAAAATTTAGAGTTATATCAAAGGTCATAACAATCCTGATATGAATAATTATTCTTGGCGAATCACATTTTTTCCCAAGACTGGCCACATAAGACATATAACTGGTCAAAAGGCACACAGAGTTGTCTCCACTTCTCCAAGATTAACTGTTTCATGGCAAATCCGACCATACCCTACATCTGTAATTGTTTCGAAGAATATGCCCTTGCAGGTTTAGAGACGACTATTTTTGAAAATTTACCGCTTGAATGACAGGCTTGATAACCGAGCCAGTCAAACCAGTGGTAAATATTCAATGGTAGTCTTCTCTTCACCTCTAAATGGACATTCAATAATCAAATATTTTTGATTTCATGACCGAATTTGACCATTAAGCCTTTTATGACGAAGCCGGCCTAAATCGGCCTCCGCAGTGGTCTTGAGAAATGTCCATTGACAGGCCATGTGAAGACTATTTTTGAAAATTTACCACTGGAATGACTGGCTCGGTAACCGAGCCAGTCATTCCAGTGGTTAATTTTCAAAAATATTCTTCACTTGGCCTGCAAATAGGCATTCACTAAGCAAATATTTGTAGTTTTTGACCGAATTTAGTCATTAAAGGGTTACAAGTTTAATTGCAATACGCTTCATGCATCGTATTATTTATAAAAAAGCTTTTATTGTTTTTAGCAAGCATTCGGACATCAATGCTCCTCGTCAGAACCTGATGAAGCACAATTATGTGTGAAAGCTTCTAAAAACCTCAATAATTTTAATCTCAAATGGTGTCACCCTGAATCAGTTTATCATTATTGTTTAACAAACTAACATGGCTGTCATAACTCTCAGACTACAGATGGCCTATTAACATTGAGAAAATTTGATTGTGAACTCAACCACAGAGTTGGGCTGTTAACTGGTTGACCGAGAAGAATACAAAAGCACAAGACAACCCATCAAGAGCTTAGAGTGTCAAATCTTTCAACCAGTTAGCAACACTCTCATAGACATAGTTGAGTTCCCAATCGAATTTGTTCAGTATGTACACACAGGTGTGTGTGTGAGTCTTTTGCAGGGTTGCCTCACATTTATATACAATTCACCGTTCTAGTTTATCCATCGATCATATGACGTCATATGACAACATAATAAAATAAGTGACGTGTATGATGACGTCATAATCATTACGTCATGAATGTTTCTGTCTTTATCGCTTTATAGTCCAACACGCTGTACGAATTGTATGTCTTTACTGTTTAATAAACATTCTGCCGAATATTTTGAAACTAATTTCTAAATATTTAACACCTTACATGTATAGTTTTCTGCAAATTGATAGTCAGGGAGTTCAGAGATCGATCGATTCCAACACAGATGTGGTGTGGGTGGAGCTTAGATTGAGATGGGAGGGGCATAGCTAAAAGTGGAACAGTCACTTTAAGCATTGTGACATGTACTCACGACTAGACTAGAGAATTCGCAGTCTGTATAGGCAATAAACTCATATATTTGAAACAAACATGGCGTCTGGAGCTTGCATGGTGGGTAATTTGTACTAGGCCTATAGTTAATGAGACACGCGAGCTTGTAAGTGTAATTTACTCAGCATGCAATGTCCAGACGACATGTTCCTTTAAAATATATCCTATGATATATCATCATTATCATGTATTTAAAATAGCATATACATCCAACATGTCAAACGTATACACGCACACATTCATACACAGGCGCACGCGCATAGCGGGCGCGCATGCGCACACACACACACATGCGCACACACCTGTGAGCACCATTCAAATCTTTACCTATGTACTTTTACAGGGTTCTATTCAAACACACATGGTGAATGTGTCACAGAGGGCACCAGGTGCTTTCACATTTGCGATGCAGTTCTATGAAGATAATGGGTGTGTATTGTCAGATACTGACTGCAACCTATGGTTGTACAATATATTTATGACAATTCAAGTTCAAGTTTTAGCTATACCCCGACCACCTCTGTCTAAGCTCCACCCACACTTCGCCGTGTTGGGATTGATCGATCCCCGAATGCACTAACTATCAATTTCCTGAAAACTATACAGGTAAGTTGTTGAATATTTTGTAACTAATTTGACTCGGTGCTGTTGGCAGCAACAGCGACCAGTCAAATTAGTTTCAAAATATTCAACAGAATGTTTATTAAATAGGAAAGACATACAATTCCTACAACAATGCATAGTCCGTCTCCAAATTTTGCGTTCGTACATACTTATCGATGTAATTAATTATTATGCCATTCTACACGTCACTTAGTTTATTATGACGTCATATGCTGGATGGATAGAGTGGAAAGGTCTATTAAACAACTAGCTTATAATGTCTGCCAATCAGGTATCATACGTCATAATCAAAAACATTACTTGTTAACTGACTTCGCAATCAAAATGACTTTGTGTAATGAAAGTTAAATGTGTATTTATAAATTGTGTCTTTGGCGAGCTAAAAATTTAATAAACATTGTGTTGAATGACAGCAACTGCTCCCATACACATTACTTTCAAAATACTCAACACCGCACCTGTATAATTGATGATTCCAGTTTATCCATAAATCATATGATGTCATAATCAACTGCGTGATGTGTATGGTGACGTCATAAGCAAATGCATCATGAATGACGTAGCTAAGTTCAACGTGGCCATAGGTCAACGAGAAATGATCGGGGCATAGCTAGAAATGAATCCCTCTATAACACACGAGTCTGACAGGTTTCACAATTTGGAACCATTCCTTCATAGTTAGCATGAGAAACTCTGATATTGCATCATACTAGCAAACATGTCTAACTATTCAAGAATAATGTCTTGTGAATGGTATTTTTTTCAGTTTCATTACACCAATCACATCATTTCCAATCCGCATTCCACTTGGTAAGTGGGTGAATGTCAGTGTTACACTGCAAAACAGCGGCCTCAAACTTGTGGTACCGAACTGCAAAGTCACACCAACTAAAACTGGGACAACGCCATCGTTCCCGCTTATAACAAATAAGTAAGTATTGTAGCTTTGATTGTACAATACTTTAATACTTGCATGTATAATAAAAATAAGACATTTATGTGAGATGGTCGCAACAGCCAAAGCTTGTCAAAATTCATGTGCAAGAGTCAATTAGGATTCTCCACCATTTCCTATATTTATTATTAGCAGAAGAGGGTATTGCAATCATGTGCATGCATGCATGTGCCTCTCTCTGTCTGCCTGTGTAATATTTAATAAATCATTACCTTTATACCACTGTCATTAACCAGGCATTATATAATCATTAGTTGGTGGTGTGTGCGCGTGCGTGCGTGCCTTACTGAATGAAAAAATGTTATGGGCGATTGTAGCTTTTCGTAGATTGCCAAGATTTATTCGCAGATCCATTAGGATCCTCCACCATTTACTATTTTAATACGTGATGTGATATTTGACGAAGTGCTACCTTTACGCTACTGAGCGTGCAAAATGAGCATAAAATTAATTCGTTTGTGATGCCTAAACTCTCGAGAGCGGCTGAGTAGATTTGAACAAATTAAATGAATTCATATGCCGAGCCAGATCCCTAAAATCAAAGGTTCAGAGGTGATACCTTAATTTTGAAATAAATAAATTAAGACTTGTCATGTGATATGGCCTGTATGCTGGCATCATTATTATCAGACTAAATAACGACTACAACCTTTAATCAAATGAAAAAGATGACAATACAAATAACCAGGTTTTGAGAGTTCTCATCTATGAAAAATATCTTTGGACCATTTCTGTTACAGATGCGCGAACAGTCAAGTTCCTATGAATGTATACCCCTGGAATGCCACCCAATTATCATTCAACTTTGAAACATTCAAGTTTGTTGGAGATTATGATTCCTTGTATTTGTCATGTGAGGCATTTGTCTGTGAACTCAACGAGAAGAATCCAGCGTGTGACCAAACATGCGGTGTACGCAAGCGTCGGCGGAGACATGCTTTGCATGAGACACATCAGCTCTATCGTGTTCCACCTCCAGGTGTTGTGATAATGTATAGATCAGATGTTGATCCTCGAGCTGATATCATACAGCTTCCATCAAGGACAGAATCTACTACGACAACAAGAAGTACTCAGATAGAGAGCACTAGATCTGGTAAATCAGATGGCATGCCTGACATTGTGTCTGGCAATCAGGATGATGAGGGGAATAGGCTATCAGAGATAGATATGGACCCAACACGTGTTCAAGGCCAGGGGAAACTGATCAGTGATGAAGGTAATCTGAATTTAAGTGTGCGCGTGCATGTGCGCACATGTTAAATGTGCATGTACGTGCGTGCATGCATGACTGCATGTGAGCGTGCATGGGTGTGTGTGTACGTGCGTGCATGTTAGTGTATGTATTTAGCTCTCAATATGTCATAATCCATACATCAAGTTTTGTTATCGAGGTTCAGCCCATTTAAACACTGTTATGTCCTTTTAATGAGACAAAGAGCTTCTTCAATAATTACCCTCGCACAATAAAGAAAAGATGGTATTGTGCGTGAATGTTCACCCTGTAAGTGGAAGAGTGCGGTTTTGTGTGTGCATGTGACCACGTGTGTGTATGCGTGAGTACATGTGTGTGCGAGCATATATGCATGCAGCTGTGCGTGTGCATGCGTGTGTGCGCGCGTGCGTGAGTACATACATGTGTGCGAGCATGCGCGCGTGTGCGTGTGATTTTCTTGACCAATCGTAATGATTAAATGGTTAAATTTGATTGTTTTTCTTTATTCCACAGGTAACACTTCCTCAACGACTCATCTAAGAACTGGATACAATCTGCTGATTATCTGTCTGTCAACGTCATACTTGTACCTGTCATTCAGGAGCCTATTATAACAGAGTTTGCGATAGAGAGATTAAAGAATCTCACAAAATACTAGATTCCTCATCCAAAGAATCATTGTCAATAAGATATGGCATATCATTTATGTAAGAGTTCCGTGAAATTGATATACTGCAATACACCAGACAATAATTTCAATGGGTAATAACTCTGGTTTTGCTGAATATTTTGAAAACAATTTGACTGAAAGTTATTGGTGGCTTATCCACCAACAACCTCCAGTCAAATTGTTTTCAAAAAAGTCTGCAGAAATTCAGCAGACAGACAATTAATAACAAAGGACAACCCCAGTTAAGTCCTTTAGTCCTCAGATTTCTTCACGAAAATTTTCTCATAAAAGATGTCCATTTACAGAACAAGAGATTATTTTTGACAATTTACAACTGGAATGACTGGCTCAATTATTTCACTGGTGAAATTAAAAAACTATGTACTCTTAGTCTGCAAATGTATGGACATGAGCGATGTTGTCCTGCTTGAGTGTTAAATGGTTAAAGATAAGCAAAACATTGAAGTCTACTTCATCAAAATGCAATTGGAATTTTTCTTCTGATAAGTAGGACAGACCGCTCCCGGTCAAATTAGTTTCAAAATATTCAAAAGAATATTGATTAAAATGTAAATTAATTATAGATGTACACTTTGTACATTTCGAGACAGATGCCAGCTAATGAGTGACGTATTTGATGACGTCAGCTGCTTGAGTGACAGGTCATATCCCTCTATTGTCTCCATTGATAAGTCAGATTTTCTATTTAAATTAAAGGATGAACTAGTATTTATTTTTCAATAAATTTGGTGGAAGATGTTGCTGTCGTAGACAGCAACGTCGTCCAGCAAAATTGTTGTAAAAAGTACACCAGTTTCTTTGTTATTGACCCAGTAAAAATAGAATGTTGACAACATCAGTGTGGTAAGCGCTAAGGACAAAGTACCTATGCGATGCAGCAATCAAACAGATAATCTAGAAGTGCTTTTTCATGGCTAGTGTTCAAGTGCTCTTAAATGATCTCGAATAAATGTGATATATTTTTGCTATTTTATAAAATATAATAACACAGAATCAAAATATTTCCGTCCAAAACATTTCCGTCCAATGTTTAACATAAGTACCAAGTGCATAATTATGTCTTTACCCTCAGCCCGTAAGGGTAAGATGGCATTGTGATTGGGCCTGTCTGTCTGTGCCTGCCTGCCTGCTTGCCTGTCTGTCTGTCTCTCGTGAGCTGTATCTCCAAACCGTGATCCGATTTGGATCAATACAATAAATTAACCTGTGGTGCAAGAGGATTTCCCGATCTTGGCCGTGATCTGGATAACACAAACCAGATCTGGATACAATCAAATTCTGGATCTATGGATATCTTGGAAACTGCTGGTCCGATTTAGCTCAAACTTTAACACAAGAAGGTGCGAGTTCCACAAAATTTGAGGTGATCTAAAAAAAATCTGAAATGTTTACTTACTTCTCATACTATATTGTAACCCTTTAACACTCGAACTCGAAGAAAATTAAAATATTGTCAGAAAATGTCCATTTGCAGACCAAGAGAAGACTATTTTTGAAAATTTACCACTGGAATCACTGACTCTGTTATCGAGCCAGTCATTCTAGTTGTAAATTTTCAAAAATAGTTTTCTCTTGGTCTGCAAATGGACATTTCTCAAGACCACTGCAGAAGCCATTTTTGACTGGTGTGAGTGTTAGTTAACCCATTAGACCTTGAATTTGTTCACAAAAATTTCAATTTTCTCATAGAAAATGTCCATTTGCAGACCAAGAGAAGACTATTTTAGAAAATTTATCACTGTAATGACTTGCTCGGTTATCGAGCCAGTGATTCCAGTTGTAAATTTTCAAAAATTGTCTTGCAGAAGGCGTTTTTGGCTGATGTGAGTGTTAAAGGGTTAAATGTGTGTATACCGTTGTCGTCATTATCTCAGTATATATTAACTGCTCACGGTCAAGAAAATCCAAATTTCTGTTTAGTGAAAATCTATTTGCAAACCAAGAATTAGATTATTTTTGAAAATTTACCACTGGCATGGCTAGCTCGGATATCAAGCCAACCATACCAACTGCAAACTTTAAAAAATTAGTCTTCTCTTGGCCTGCAAATGGACAATTCACAAGAACGCCGAAGAAACCATTTGTGGTGAGCTTGACCTGTAATGTCTTAGTCATCACATTAATGTTATCCTGAAGCATTAATACTAGAAAATATTTAGAAAAGATCAGTGACGATCGTCTTTTTCTAAGCCACCATTTTAGTTTGATATCAAGAGGATCGTCACTGAACTTGTCTAATATTTCCTAATCTTATTGCATCAGGATAACTTTAAATTTTCTTCTCAATTCCAATAACAAGTGAATGTATCTGTAAAGTTCATCCACTAGTTTCATTGGCTATATGTTCTCGGCCAATATTATCACTTAGCCAATCAAAACGGTGTGTTGATCAATTCTGAAGAGACAGGACATGAAACGTACCAGGCCTGAACATGTGTTGGCTGGTAAGACAGCGCCTGTAATATAAACCCAACATACCAATGTACATATTCTCAATTATATTTTAAAAGTTATAATGCTAAAATTGCTTCTTAGTACTGTTATAAATAAATTTTGAATTAAAGAAGACATTTTAATAAGAATATTTGTTATTCTTTAAGCACTGCTTTTACTAGCGCTGCTACCATTACCACTGCCATCGCTACCACCATGGCCATCACTACCAGAACCACTAACACCACCACCACTACTAGACTTGCGTGATTAAATCGAAAATCAAGACCATTTTTTAAATCATGAATTTATATGATTAAAAATTATACAATCGAATAATTATTAATAATTTCTACTGCATAAATATTTAAATTCTAAACTTTTAATAACTTTTTAATAAGATCGGTTATGACAATTGGCATTTTGCTCAGAAAATGTATGTCCATTTTCAGGCCATCAGACTATTTTTGAAAATGTACCACTGGAATGACTGGCTCGATAACCGAGACAGGCATTCCAGTGGTACATTTTCAAAAATAATCTCTTGGCCTGCAAATGGACCTTTTAAACGCCATTGCATCTTTCGTCATTGATATGCTTTTGTTGTTATGTCTGGGTAATTTGTACCCTGGCTAATTAATTGAGTAATCACAATTATTCTTAAATAATCGATCGTGATCACTCAAAACAATAATTGCACAAGTCTAACCACCACCACCACCGCTACTAATACCTACCTACTACTACCCCCACCACCACTACTACTACTACTACTACTACTACTACTACCACCACCACCACCACTACCACTACTACGACCACCACCACCAGCACTACCACGACCAATACCACCACCACCACTACTACTACTAGTCATTTATGACATCTCCATCTAAACTTGTATCCAAGACCATGCTCCACTGTTGTAATAGTCATGTGTGTTTGTGTATTTGATCCAATAACTTTTACAGAGGAACTTTCAATAGACGTGGGTTGGAGTTTGGTTTTGTGGTCGCGACGAACCCTTTTGGGGTCAAAAGGTTAATGTCTAGAAGCTCCAATAAAGAACAAATTTCTGGATGATATATGTGGCTCTAATCGAGGGTAGTTGCCCTTTGGGTTCCTGAAATCACATCTTGATCATGGGGTCATCGAAAATGGTGGCTGGTCGAGATTTGAGATTTTTCAAAATAGTGAAATTTATTATTAATAACGGGCTCTATTTCTAGCTTTGCTCCGCCCAGTTCTGACTATGCCCCACACATTTCTAGCTATTCCCCATCCATATGTAGCTATGCCTTTCCAATTTATACATATGCACCACCAATTTTTACCTATGCACCACCAATTTCTACCTATGCACCACCAATTTCTAGCTTTGTCCCACACATTTCCAGCTATGCACCGCACATTTCTAGCTATGCATCACACATTTCTAGCTATGCCCCACACATTTCTAGCTTTGTCCCACACATTTCTAGCTATGCCCCACACATTTCTAGCTATGCACCACACATTTCTATCTATGCCCCACACATTTCTAGCGATGCCCCACACATTTCCAGCTATGCACCACACATTTCTAGCTATACCCCACACATTTCTAGCTATGCCCCACACATTTCTAGCTTTGTCCCACACATTTCTAGCTATGCCCCACACATTTCTAGATATGCACCACACGTTTCTAGCTATGCACCACACATTTCCAGCTATGCACCACACATTTCTAGCTATGCACCACACATTTCTAGCTATGCACCACACATTTCTATCTATGCCCCACACATTTCTATCTATGTGCCACACATTTCTAGCTATGCCCCACACATTTCTAGCTATGCACCACACATTTCTAGCTATGTACCACACATTTCGAGCTTTGTCCCACACATTTCTAGCTATGCCCCACACATTTCTATCTATGCACCACACAATTCTAGCTATGCACCACACATTTCTAGCTATACCCCACACATTTCTAGCTATGCACCACACATTTCTATCTATGCCCCACACATTTCTAGCTTTGTCCCACACATTTCTATCTATGCCCCACACATGTCTAGCTATGCACCACACATTTCTATCTATGCCCCACACATTTCGAGCTTTGTCCCACACATTTCTATCTATGCCCCACACATTTCTATCTATGCACCACACATTTCTAGCTTTGTCCCACACATTTCTAGCTTTGTCCCACACATTTCTAGCTATGCCCCACACATTTCTAGCTATGCCCCACACATTTCTAGCTATGCCCCACACATTTTTAGCTTTGTCCCACACATTTCTATCTATGCCCCACACATCTCGAGCTTTGTCCCACACATTTCTATCTATGCCCCACACATTTCGAGCTTTGTCCCACACATTTCTAGCTATGCCCCACACATTTCTAGCTATGCCCCACACATTTCTAGCTATGCACCACACATTTCTAGCTTTGTCCCACACATTTCTAGCTATGCCCCACACATTTCTAGCTATGCTCCACACATTTCTAGTTATGACCCGCACATTTCTAGCTATGCTCCACACATTTCTAGCTATGCTCCACACATTTCTAGTTATGACCCGCACATTTCTATCTATGCCGTTACAATTTCTAGCTATGACCCGCACATTTCTAGCTATGCCCCACACATTTCTAGTTATGACCCGCACATTATTAGCTATGCCTTCACAATTTCTACCTATGCCCCGCCCATTCCTAGCTATGCCCATTCCATTTTGAACATTCCATCATAGAAACTCAATTTCACTGTGACTATACAGTTAAGCGTTTTGAATATTTTGAACCTATTTTGAAAAGTAATTTGACTGGGAGATGTTTCACCCTATGGCAGCACTTGCTCACAGTAAAATTAGTTTCAAAATATTCAACAGAATACTTATTAACCCTTTAACCTGCATATCAGCCAAAAATGGCTTCTGTAGTGGTCTTGAGAAATGGCCATTTGCAGACCAAGAGAACACTATTTTTGAAATTTTACAACTGGGATGACTGGCTGGATAACCGAGCCACTCATTCTAGTGGTAAATTTTCAAAAACAGTCTTCTCTCGGTCTGGAAATTGACATTTTCTATGAAGAAATTAAAATTTTCTTGAACAAATTCAAGGGTTAAGGGTTAAATATTAACGCTTTTACCGATGAATTCCCCATATCTTATTTTCAAGGTAATCATGCCGGAAAACTTGAATATTTTAAAATTAATTTGACTGGAGTCAAATTAATTGTCAAAATATTCAACAAATTAAGTATTATATCGTAAAGAATATACGCTTTCAGGGATTTGTCACTGAAAGGGTTAAATTGTAAATTTACCCAAGAAATACAATGGAGACTGTTACTGGCCGTTTCTTGAGGTATTTGATTGACGCCAGCTAACAAAATGACATATTTAGATTATGACATCTGATATACTCGATCAACCCGTCTATTGATTGATTGTTGACAGATATGACATCGTCTGCTCTCTGATTGGCTGCTAGCTAGTTCAAACTTCGATCGTAGACATCGAGTACTTCGATGTATAACTCACAAAAATGTTATTATGGTCATATGCCAACAGACATTAGTTTGAACAATGAAGAAATGGAGGAATATGGTTTTAGCTATGCCCCGCCCATCTCTAGCTAAGCTCCACCAACGTTGTTCCTGTGTTGAGATCGATTGATCTTTGCACTCTCTGAATCTCAATTTCCTGAAAACTATACAGGTAAACTTTTGAATATTTTGAGACTAACTATGGCAGCAATAGCGTTCAGTCAAATTAGTTTCAAAATGTTCAACAGAATGCTTACTAAATAGTAGACATGCAATTCATACATCAACGCTTAGTCCGTCATTAATTAAGCAGTCGTGAACTTATCTATGTCATAGATTATGATGTCATCCAGTACGTTATGTTGACTATGACATCATATAATTGACGGATAAACAGCAACGGTCCATTGTCTTACTTTATGGATGCTTTAATATGACAAGTTTATCAACATTTAAGAAAAATTTTCTTGAATATTTTGAAATATTCAACTGGAAATTGTTGAAATTAATGTTTAACTTTATTGACCCATCTTGGACTTTAAAGGATCTTAAAACTAAAACTCAAGCTGGCCAAAAATGCCTTCAGGAGTGGTCTTCAGAAATGTCCATTTACAGACCATGAGAAGACTATATTTGAAAAATTAACACTAGAATGACTGGCTCGGTAACCTAATTTTCTAAAACAGTCTTCTCTTGGTCTACAAATGGACATTTTCTATGAGAAAATTAACACATTTTTTTAAACAGATTCGAGGGTTAGAGGGTTAAGGTATCTGGAATTCAGGGTTAAACTGGTTCATTACAGATCATGCAATGGACACAAAAATAACACACAACACAGAAATATTTTGAAAAGGTTTTCTTTTCTTATTATATTCTGTACAGAGTGGAAATTATGGGCTCATTCATTTAGACTTCCCTTCCCTTCCAATAAAGTGCTTCAAGCAATTTCATTGGTCAATTGTATTCACAGAAAATAACTGACCAATCAAATTGAAGGACACATAAAAACAGAAAACAAATCCAAAATTAATGGTCCATATAGACACTAGCTGACTGTATACAATGTGTCTACATTAATGACCACGTCCATATGCACACACGCGCGCGCACACACGCACACACACACACACACACACACAGACATGCATGCAGACACACACACACACACACACACACATACACACAGCTATACACAGCCTTTTACAGCAGCAGAAGCAACTAACAGCAACTGCAACAACGCCAGTCATATACCACTAGCAGCACACTACAGCAGCGCTACATTTGATTAGGATTCTTCTCAAACTGCAGAGAAGAGTTTTGTCTTGAATATTCATTGGCTAATTATTTACAATAACCAATGAAATAACAAGAAATTCTTTCTCTACTCAATGATTCTTCTATGAGCGGAGAAGAGTTTTCTCTTTGACAATCAATGGCTGGTTATTTCTAATAGCCAATGAAATAACATGAAACGATCTAACTGTTGTTTCTTCGTTGAGTAGAGAAGAGTTTTATCGATTCATGAACATTCAATGGTTGATTTTTTCCAATAACATGATGGCCAATGAAATAACAAAACATTCCTTCTCTACCCAATGATTTCTCTTCTGAGCGGAGAACAGTTTTCAACTTGAACTGTCATTGGCTGATTAATTCCAATAGCCAATGAAAGTACAAGAATGGCAATCCTTTACCAAATGAAGAATTCTCAATCAAATGCATCTCCAACAGAGAATACAACAAGTCATCTGACTATATATATTTATATTATAATAATAATATTAGTAATAATAATAATAATCTTAATTATTAATAATAATAATTCTCTGACTTATCAAGACACAAATGGCGGCCACACGTGAAGCAATGGCGAGAAGCAAAATACCAAAATAAGGTGGGTTATTAATTAATTAATTAATTAATTTGACAGTTTAAACATGGCATTCTTTTAAATAACTAATTAATAATAAGTAATTAGTTTGAGATTTTTGAGCGGTTACTAATTGGGGAACCAAGATTGTGGTTCTTTAAGACTGGTGGTTGTCTGCTGGCTGAATTTCTACAGATTACATTTTCCATATGGTTTAACTCTGGCCCTGCTGATTATTTTGAAAACAATTTGACTGAAAGTTGTTGGTGGCCTAGCGAAAACTGCTAAGAAACGCCTGCCTAATGCAGCAACGCCTTCCAATCAAATTAAGTCCCAAAATTTCTTAAATCATGTTCAAACTTGATCTAATTAAAGGTGCATATTCACACCAAAATACTTGAAAATAAACTTATTAAAATTGTATACTTTTACAGGCTTAAATTGTGTGCCTCGATGGAATGAAACAAAATAAATCTTAGCATATGATGATTTCATTCCACATAAATAAATTTCATATTTTTAGTTGTGAATTTGAAATTCACAACTTAAAAATTATATTAATTTATACGTAATGAAATCATCATATGTTAAGATTTATTTCGTTTCATTTCATCTAGACCCACAGTTTAAGCCTCTAAAAGTATACAATTTAAACAATTTTTTTTTCAGTCATTTTTCTGTGAACATGCAGCTTTAACATGTTTCTGGGTTTTTTTTGGAAACATGTCAACTGATTCATGAATCATACTTTAATACAACTTAACACTTTAACACTCATCAGCCAAAAATGGCTTCTGTAGTGGTCTTGAGAAATGTCCATTTGCAGACCAAGAGAAGACTATTTTCGAAAATTTACCAGTGGTAAATTTTCGAAAATAGTCTTCTCTTGGTATGCAAATGGACATTTTCTATGAGAAAATTTGAAATTTTCTTAAATAAATTCAAGGGTTAATTAAATGAGTTATTCTGTAACCAAGCGGGTCAATGAAGAGCTCAGGCCTTTACAGAAATAAGTTATATCATTAGAAAAGCTTGTACTGGTAAATACCCAATGAAAATAAGTCGAAAATAAGTCGAGAACATTGCTTTGGTAAATCAAAACAATCCCTGGTTCAATTTGTACCATTTCTTTTCAAACCAACAACTTTGATTTTAAATTTAAAATTGAGATTCACTAAACTCTAAGAAGAATATTCTACTGAATATTTTGAAAACAATTTGACTGGAAGACCAGCTTTCAATCAAAATGCTTTCAAAAAAAATTTTTAAATGGATTTTTCTTGGACATTTCTTCATTACCATTACAGAAGCTAATTTTGGCCAGTGTCAGAATGCAAAGCGTTACACACAACTATTTGACCATCATACATTTTACAGAATTAAAAATTTATAGGAACACTGAATGCATTTTATACTAGCTATTCAGGCGCTAGCCGTAAGCAAACTATGGCTGGCATTTTCAGATTTCAATCCTGCAATTACTGAATGATATTTAGTCTTGTACCCTTTAACCCTCGAAATTCCTGTCACAATTTTAAGACAACTATACACGAAAGCAGCTGAATATTTGGAAACTAATTTGATTGGGAGCTGTTGCTGCCTATGGCAGCAACAGCTCCCTGCCAAATTAGTTTAAAAAAATTCAACAGAAAATTTGTAACATCATAAGGAATTTATTTTTTCTAGCCAGAAAGATAAGGAATAATGGACTAACCTTTTCACAATCATACTGACCAAAAATGGCTACTGCAGTGGTCTTTATAGATGCCCATTTGCAGAAAACGAGGACTATTTTTGAACATTTACCACTGGAATTACTCGATAACCGTCACAGTCATACCAGTGACAAATTTTCAAAAATAATCTGTTGTTTTGCAATGGACATCTTCAATGAGAAAATTTAAATTTTCTTGAACAAATTTGAGAGTTCAAGTTTTAAAAGTTAAACTTCGATGCGTCTCTAAATTCTATTTTAGTTAATTTTCAAAAAGCTTTGTCTTGCTACATATGTGATGTCATATATAGGATCAGTCTAGAAGCAACCATACAGATAAGTAAGTCGCAGGTAGATATTTCAAAACTAATTTAACTGGAATCTGTTGCTGCTATTCAGTCAAAATTATTTCTAGATCTTCAGCACAGATATTATTTCATCATATATGTATGTCTTAAAGAATTTGTTGCTAGTGAACCTAAATGACATCACACATGGAAACAAAATGGCGGCGCCCGCATGCCAACATTAACGTGCTGTAGAAAATCGCATTATTCTGATATAGATTACAGAAACGTGTTTGCAAGTGACTGATATGGAATTTGTCTCGGCATTATCTAGCCAGTCCAATACAAACATTATGATGAGTGTCCCTTTAAGCTACAGTCCAGCTCGTAAATAAGTTAAGATGTTCCCAAAATAAAAAGAAACCTGTTATTTAGTACAATGTAAGAAATGTTCTGTTGAATAACTTGTGGACTTAATTTGATTGGAAGCCATTGCAAATTAAGTCCAAAATATTCACACATTTAGTTATTTTTTACCAGTACTGTGCCAAACAATCTTCTCGTTCAACTTATGAGTATTCCTACTGTGCTAAGACACTCTAATCCCCAACACATTGATGAAAAAAATATACTCACTATTGTGTTGTTCTAATTACAGACCGAGATTGTTATATAACGATATTCGATGATTACGTAACTGATTACCTAAGATTACAGACTTTCCTACCCATAATGCATTATCAATATATGAATTTTTTTAAACTTAAAAAAACTGTTTGTAGTCAAACAAACCAAAGACAGCTTCTGCAGCGATCTTGAGACTTGTCCATTGGCAGGCCAAGAGATCATGAATATGTTTAAAAAATTAACTTCTGAAATAACTGGCTCAGTTACCGGCCATCCATTCCAGTGGTAAATTTTCAAAATTTGTCTTCTCATCGCATGTAAATGGATATTTCTCTCAAGAACACCGCAGAAGCGATTTAAGCCGTGTTGACCACTGAAGGGTCAATATATACTTACTGGCCGCCAAATTATGTGGATGGACGAAAAATTTACTGGCACATATATTATTGTTGGTGATAGATATAAAATGATTCGTTCGGAAGGACAAGAATTAGTACAAATGCATGAATGTTTCTCGCAAATACCTTAACAAACATCTCTCTAACATTTCCTAGTAAATGAATCTGTCACAAATATTCTTCACGAATCTTTTCTACATGTATCACCATATATAGTAATCACCTGACATATGACAATCAAAGACACCCATATAAGGCAATCACATGATACACATCAAAATCACACCTGCGCTCGAATAGTATTTCTCGGAAAGGAATGAATTTAAGTCATGATGCTATGTCTGCGATGAAAATGAAATCTCCAGGAACTCTGCTAATGAGGAATCTTGCTATGAAATGTGTTTATTATCGAGTCTATTATTAACCGACTCGGTTGCTAAGTTTTTAACAGACGACATTTTCAAGGGTTATATCTCTGGATCTGTTAAATATTTTGAAAACAATTTGACTGAAAGTTGTTGGTAGCTAAGCCACCAACAACTCAGTCAAATTGTTTTCAAAATATTTAACAGATCCAGAGATATAACCCTTGAAAATGTCGTCTGATGAAATGTGCCACCAACAACTCAGTCAAATTGTTTTCAAAATATTCAGCAAGGTAAGCGTTTTTCTTCATTTAAATTATTGGTGGCTCGCAGCAGTGAGCTAGTTAACCCCTCCGGCCATTTACAGGCCAGGAGATTATTTTTGAAAATTTACCACTGGAAGGACTGTCTCGATCGTTGAGCCAGTCATTCTAGTGGTAAATTTTCAAAAATTGTTCCATCTTATTAACCATTAATCCATTAAAGGTCAAAACAGTCTCTGTAGTGATTTTGAGTAATGTCAATTTTCACAACAGAAATCTATTTTCATAAATTTCAATGGTAAATTTACAAAAATTGGCTTAACTTGGCGTACAAAAATGCAAATTTTCTCGAAAAACCTTGACTAGTACACTTGATATGAGTAACATTTTAGCGCAGAGGCGCTGTTGATGCAAGAGGCGTGCAAATATAGTTACGAGTGGAAATATCGCTGCTAGGAACTTATATAATTACACAGAATTTATTTGATAAATACTCAACTTTTATATGATGGAATATGTGTTAGTAATTTTACCGGTATTATAATAAATTTGCTTATTAATTTTTATAAAACGATTACTCTAAATGGAATACATAATATTTATATATATGTAATTGTTAATCATGCATGTAGCTATGATTTTTATTAGACAGGTGATAGAGTTTAAGGGGGGGCTTGAACTGCGAAGGGTGTTATAATAGATGGATTAACTTCTAGCAATGCCCCGCCCATTTCTAGCTAGGCTCAGCCCTATTTTCACTCGGCTTGGAATCGATTTAAAACTTTGAAACCTGAATTATCAGAATCTAAATTTCAAGGTACGCTGTTAAATATTTTTAAAATTGTAAATCTATCAGAGACATACAATTCTGACACGTAAGACTGATTTTCATGACAGAGAATATCATTATCATTGTGACGTCAGCTGACGTAATTAATCATGACATCAGATACTTGGCCGACAGATTGGATTCTGCTATTCTCCTTCCGATGAGAGAGAATGATATATAAGTAGGTGAAGAAACCATGCTATATCTAAAATTGGAGGACGGTCTGATAGTTGTTGTAGAAGAGCTAAACACAAAACTTAACCCGTACATGTAGGTTTAAAAGCTAAATGCAAAACCTAACCTGAAATGAGTCTCTGCAGGGAAATATTTTTAGGCGATACAGAAACTATTGAGGTCTTTTGAAAGCACTAGTTAGCACATTTATGTGCACTAAGAAGCACATGAAATGATGATGCATTACATTTCTGCATACCAAATAGCGCAAAGTGATGATGCATTACACTCCTGTGGACTAATCAGCACATGAAATGATGATGCATTACATCTCTGCATACCAAACAGCACAAAGTGATGATGCATTACACTTATGTACACTAATTAGCACATGAAATGATGATGCATTACATTTCTGCATACCAAACAGCACAAAGTGATGATGCATTACACTTATGTACACTAATCAGCACATGAAATGATGATGTATTACATTTCTGCATACCAAATGGTACAAAGTGATGATGCATTACACTTCTTTACACTAATCAGCACATAAAATGATGATGCATTACATTTCTGCATACCAAATAGCACAAAGTGATGATGCATTACAATTCTGTACACAAATCAGCACATAAAATCATGATGCTTACATTTCGGTATCTAAAACACCACATAAACTGATGATGTACTACACATCTGTAAGCAATTTCAGTATCCAAAACAGCACATAAACTGATGATGCACTACACATCTGTAAGCAAAAAGACCCTGTTTAGAATTGTACCAGACAATATGAACACATCCACAGAGCTGCTAACTATACATAAACTGCACGTAATTCAGTTGATAATTTACTTCTGAATTCAAATATTTCAAATATATAAAACATACGAACAATCAGTATGTATTTTATCGTATAAAAAAACAAGGCCATCCACACATTTCACATGAACCGTTAAATGGTCAAGCTTTTCAAAACCAGTCTCTACAGTGGTCTTGAAAAATGTCCATTTGTAGGCTAAAAAAACTATTTTTGAAAATTTACCACTAGAATAACTTGCTTGATTATTGAGCCAGTCATTCCAGTGGTAAAATTTTCAAAAATAGTCATATCTTGGCCAGCAAATCGACACTTACTAAGAAAATATTTAGATTTTCTTGACAAAATTTGACCATACAATGGTCAATAATAAGCAATAATACATGACTTTTTAAATTCTTTCGTTGCGTGATCTGTGATTGCATGATGCAATGAAAATAGCAACACTCTTTTTCTATTATGACATCATGAAAAAATATCTTCCGAAAATATCCGCAAAACAACAATTTTTTTCAAATGAAAACACATTGCTACAGTCAACTCTTTCACTGATGAATTCCCCATATCTCATTTTCAAGGCAACGATACAGGGAAACTGTTGAACATTTAGAAATTAATTTGACTGGAAGCCGTTTCTGCCTACGGCAGAAACGGTTTCTAGTCAAATTATTTTCTAAATATTCAACGGAATTAATTTTATATCTTAAAGAATAAACTATTTTTCGGGATTTGTCATTGAAAGGGTTAAATAAATTAATAAATATAATGCTGTGGTAAATAAGCTTCCTCCCATTTAGCCCTTCACTTGTCAAGATTCAAGCAAATACTAATCCATGCTCACTGAATGCACATTTACAGGACAAGACATTATTTTTGAAAACCTACCAATGGAATGACTGGCAGAATTATCGAGCAAATGGAGGAATCCAGTTTTAGTTATGTCCAACACCCCCCCACCCCCCTCTATCCAAGCTATAACCACGCTTTGCTCATGTTGGGATCAATAGATACCTGCACACTCTGAATCTCAATTTCCAGAAAACTATACAGGTAAGCTGTTGAAGATTTTGAAAGTAATTTGACTAGTCAAATTACTTTCAAAATATTCAATGGAATATTCATTAAATAGGAGACATACAATTCATACAACCTGATGGACTATTAAGCGTTTAAGACGGACTAAATCGAGTCATGCATGACGTAACTGATAATGACATCAACCTACACATAACATAGTTGATTATGACGTCATATGATCGACTGAGAAACTCAAATCTTATTATTCCACTTGTAAAATTTCAAAATTCTTCTTCTCTTAGCCTGCAAATAAACTTACTGGAATGATTGGGTCGATTATTGAGCCAAACATTCCACTTGTAAAATTTCAAAATTCTTCTTCTGTTGCCCTGCGAATGGACTTGTTTGAAGAGCACAGCAGATGCAGATTTTGGCTGGACTGACCAATAACTGATCAATAACATAATTATCAAATTCACTCAAAATGATATAATTTACTAAATTCGGTTTATAACCGTGACAATAAGCGTGACCTTAGACCAAAATAAAAAATAGTTTCCTTTCCTGTATACCTCCCGGGTGAAATTTTGAGGGGTTTTCACCCGGCCGGGAGTAAAAAAATTTTCTACCCACCATAAATGTTAAAAACATCAATACATTTGTCAAACTATACAAATTACAATGTTTTAATGCCCATTTGTATGCAATGTGAATCCCTTTTGCTGTGTCATGAAAAACATGACAACTTTGACATTGAATTACAACCATATTTAATGAACACCTAATCAAATATCCGAAAACAAAAATATCTATGACCTTTTCAAAATAAATTAATAATTGAAAAGAAAAAAATTTCCTCCCTACCTACTGAATGAGTCTTTTTCTCCCACCCGGTTTGCAAGAAACAAAATCAATTTTGACATTGAGACAAAATGTGTCGGTCAACAATCTGATGTCATACTCAATGGATGAAGCCACTGTTCGCTATGCCATTTCCATTTCTAGCTAAGCTCCACCTAGCCTGTGTTGAGCTAGATCGAACCATGAATTCCCAGAATCCTAATATCAAGGTAACTATACAGGTACAATGTAAGCTGTTGAATATTTTGAAACAAGTTACTAGAAAAGAGTTTCAAAATTTTCAACCGAATGCTTATTAAATAATGAATTCACCAAAGACATATAATTCGTACACTTGACGGACTATTCCAGCATCATGACAGAGTATTGTCTGCCAATGAACCTTTCCATATTTAGCTATGCCTCGCCCATCTATAGCTAAGCTCCACCCACACCTCGCTCATGTTGGAATCGATCGAGTAACAATTTCCAGAAAACTACCTGTAAGCTATTGAATATTTTGGAACTAATTTGACTGGGCGATGTTGCTGCCAGCAACAGCGTCGAGTCAAATTAATTTCAAAATATTCAGCAGCATGTTTATTAAATAGTAGTGACATACAATTCCTACAACGTGTCTGGCTATTAAGAGTTAAAGACGGGCCAAATAGAATCATTTATGACATAATGATTACGTCATCCTACACGCTGCTTAGCTGATTATGACATCAGATGATAGATGGCTACTCTGGAAAGGTGAATTACGATTGTGACATTGGCCTATAAGTGACCATTGATTATGATGTTATATACTTGCTTGTCAGATCGGATTCATCACTTATGTTACTAGTTAGCTCAGCCTGGTCACAATCAAATTGACGCATAATTCTGTCACGAAAATCAAAGTCTGTCACTAGTGTGCTAACTGTATGTCTTTGATGAATCGATAAAATTAATAAACATTCTGTTGAATATTTTGAAATTAATTTGAGCCCCCGTCAAATTAGTTTCAAAATATTAAATAGCTTCCCTGTATAGTTACAGGAATCTTGAGATTTAGATTCTGGAAATTCAGATTTTAAACTTTTCAAATCCATTCCAATACGACTAAGAATGTGGTTGGAGCTTAGCTATAAATGGGCGTGGCATAGCTAGAAATGGGCATGGCATAGCTAGAAATGTATCCTTCCATTGTTTAAATGAGTTTAAGTTAGCTATGAATGAATGTGTGCAGGCGTAGCAATCATGAATAGGCTTGTGCGATTATTGCGTTGAGTGATCGCAATCGATTATTAAAAAATAATCGTGATTACTCGATTAATCAGCTTGGATACAAATTACCAAGACATAACAACAAAAGAATATCAATGACGAAAATTACAATGGTGTTTAGAAAAGTCCATTTGCAGGGCAAGAGAAGACTATTTTTGAAAATGTATCACTGGAATGTCTGGCTCGAGGCATTCCAGTAATACATTTTCAAAAATAGTCTCCTCTTGCCCTGCAAATGGACATACATTCACTAAGCAAAATGACATTTTTCATGACCGATCGCATTAAAAAGTAATTGAAAGTTAGGTTTTGAAATATTTTATGCAATAGAAAATATTCACGATTATTCGATTATTTAATTCTTAATCATATAAATTCACCATTTAAAACATAATCCTAATTTTGGATTTAATTACATAATCGCGCAAGCCTAATCATGAATGCCATGAGAGCAGCAATACATCAAGCACAAATTTATTAACGGCGCAGTCACGCAAGAATGCTTAAAATTAAAACTGTTAACTCCTTGATTAAATTGTGTACCCCAATGTAAGGTGATAAAATAAGTCTTAATATCTATCATGATATTTCTATCCCGCACACTTTAAAAGAACTTTTTTACTTGTCAATTTCACAACATAAAGAATTATATTAATCAATACGGAATTCACCTTTCCAGAGTACCCACCCACCCATCATATGACGTCATAATGAACTGCGTGATGTGTACAATGACATCATAATGAATGACGTCGATAAGTACGTCACGAACGCATATTTGATGACGGTCTATGGGCTGTTGTACAAATTGTTTGCTTTTACTATTTAATAAATATTCTGTTGAATATTTTGAAACTAATTTGACTGGGCGCTGTTGCTGCCTATGGCAGCAACAGCACCCAGTCTAATTAGTTACAAAATATTCAACAGCTTCCCTGTGTAGTTTTCAGGAAATTGATAGCTATGGCATTCGGGGATCGATCAATCCAAACACGGCGAGGTGTGGGTGGAGCTTAGCTAGTGATGGGCGGGGCATAGCTAAAAATGGAAAGGTCCATTAAATCAGCAAATGCCAAGTGTTTTTTTTGGTTTCATTACATTGAGGTACATAATGTAAGCCTCTAATAATGTACAATCTTAAAAATTGTACTCTTCTGGTGCGAATGTATCCCTTTAACCGAATCCATGTTTAGAATCTATCACCGACCTTTAACCTTTAACCTCAAATAAAACACAGGATTTTTAACCCTTTAACCCTTACAGAAAAGAAATGTCGAATTCATTATAATTCAAGAAATATTCTGTTTTAAAATATTTTGAAACTATTTTGACTGGGGCTGAAATAGCCGCAACAAATTCTGGTCGGTTTAGTTACAAAATATTCAACAGCTTTCCTGTCTACCGTAATTTCTCGACTAAAGGCCGCCATCGAATATAGGACGCTGCCCCAAATTTGACCAAAATCCGCCCAAAAAACTCTTATAATCAAGTATAAGACGCTGTTAAATTTAGAAAAAATGTACCTTTAAAAAATCGAAAATTGGTATAAAAAATAACCATCACTCAGCGCTTTGTTTAATGCATGATTAAAATTATCATGGTGGAAGAGAAATTATTAAATGGGACCGCCTAAATATCGTGTATCTTCAATAAAGATTGTTTATTACATCAAAATCAATCTAATTTTGGCATAAAATGTCTCCTTGAAAACATACAAATCGCGTGATAGAAACAGATTGCAATGGCTCTTTTGCGTTTGGAGGCGCTGTGTGATCATATGCGCTAACAGGAGTTGGTCATCTTGCTCTTTTGTGATTGGAGGCGCTGTGTAATCTTAAGCGTTAACGGGAGTTGGTTCTAAAACGGGTATGGGAATATTCAGATGGTCACTAGTTGTAATGACTCTTTTGCGTTTGGAGGCGCTGTGTGATCTTATGCGCTAACGGGAGTTGGTTATCTGGCTCTTTTGTGATTGGAGGCGCTGTGTAATCTTATGCGCTAACGGGAGTTGGTTATCAAACGGGTACGGGAACATTCAGTTCCTATTGCGCAATGATGATATATAGCAATTTCCGAGTCCAGAATATTTAGATCCGAGTACTCGCTCTAATTACAATAAAGTTCTTTTGCGATTGGAGGCGAATCACGTGATTTATACACGTATCTTTTCTCGACGCCATTTTATGTCAAATTCTGGATTAATTTTGATGTAATAAGTAATATGTATTAAAGAATAAGCAATATTTAGGCGCCCCAATTTAATAATTTCACTTCCGCTTGGTGTTTTTTTAGTATACATTAAACATAGTCGTCAGGCGGCGTGAATTGTCTAGGGTAACATTTAGTTCAATTTCCGTGGTATAATCTGTGAATTTTAAAGAAAAATTTCGACCCAAAAATGTGCGGAAGGAATGTTCTCGATTATAGGACGCACCCCCCTTTCTAGTAGATGTATTTTGACAAAAAGACTGCGTCCTTTAGTCGAATCTTTACGGTATTTGTCTTGTATTTGTGACACTGGTGCTTCAAGTGTTAATTGGATGATTTTGTGCCCTGATGAAATAGTTGTACACATTTATTGGAAGATTTACGGTGAAAATCTGCATAGATTATGATGTGGCAATAAGTTACCGCTTAAACCTTTAACTCTCAAATTTGTTAAAGAAAATTTTTTTTCACAGAAAATCTCCAATTGCTGGAGATTATTTTTGAAAATTTACCACTGGGATGACTAGCTCGGTTATCGAGCCAGTCATTCCAGTGGTAAAATTTCAAAAAATAATCTCTTCAGCAATTGGACATTTTCCAAGATCATTGTAAATTGTTTTTGGTCAACTTGAGTACAAAAGGATCAGCGGATTCTAATTTTAATACAAATTAAAAAACCAAATTATTAATTAAGAATTATTAAAAACTTGTGTTCAAACTCAACACAGAATTGAAGCATTCATGAAAATAATTCAAAATAACTGATAATTTTAACTAAACTTAACGGTTTAATAATCGAGCCATGCCAAAACGTTTTCTACATTAGTCTTTAGGAATGTCTGTTTGCAGGTCCAGAAGACTATTTTTCAAAATTTATCACTGGAATGACTGGCTCGATAACCGAGCCAGACATTCAAGTGATAAAGTTTCAAATATAGTCTTCCCCTGACCGGCAACTGGACATTCATTGAGCAATATGCTTGATTTTCCTAAAAAAATCTTGACTGAGTCATATATGTGGCTTACATGTACGCTAATTAACCCTTTAACCCTCAAATTTGTTCATTAAAATTTAAATTTTCTTGTAGAAAATGTCCATCTACAGACCAAGAGAAGACTATTTTTGAAAATTTACCACTTGAATGACTGGCTCGGTTATCGAGCCAGTTATGCAAGTGGTAAATTTTCAAAAATAGTCTTCTCTTGGTCTGCAGAAGGACATTTCTTAAGACCACCGCAAAATCCGTTTTTGGCTCATATGAGTGTTAAATGGTTAAAGGTTGATGTAATTAAACGTAAAATTAATAATTTTTCACTTTAAAACATGCGACAACCAACAAGAACTAGATGATTTGTTGCCGAGTCAATTTGTCAGGTACTTTACAAACAAGCGCACATACGCGCTGTAATTGTAAGGTGTGGAGCTTTATCCGACATCGTCAGAGATGTAAAGAATTCACGATCCATTTCCATTTTTTTACCAATGGTAGTTTATTTAATATTGTATGAAATTACCAATAAATATCATTTGTTATTTCCATTCCTTTAACTGGGTGCTGAAAAGTGCCCAGTCAAATTACTTTCAAAATATTCAACCACATGTGTATTAAATAGTAAAAAAAATACAATTCGAACGCTGTTCAAATCCGTCATCAATTAAGTGTTTGTGACAAACTTATCCATGTCATTGATTATGAAGTCATCCTACACATCACGTAGTTGATTATGATGTCATATGATTGATGGATAAACTGGATAGGTCCATTGCTTCGAGGGAGACTCACGACTAGTATAAACAAACCTATCTGTCACATCAGTCAGGCTGCACTGCTTTTATGAAAATAATTTGAATCATTATTTCAATTAGATAATATTTCAACAATATACTTGCTCATGAATACGACATCGAGTATCAATTTTAATCGATTCTCAATGTCATCATGCGGTTTAAGCCAATTCTCAATTACAAGTGAATGCAGATAAAACTAAAATTTTATAATTTTTATTTATTTTTAAGTTGTATTATAATACCAACATGTGCCCATAGGTTGTCAATATTTCAAGCCACAGATACCTTATCCAATAGGATTTACAGGTGCGAGTTTTAAATTTAATTAAAAAACTGAATTTTACTTACATTTTTGAAAGATCTATAGATATTTTTACTGTACATGTATTTATTTTCAAAATTAGTCTCAAAAGCCCCCCCCCCCCCCCCCCCATTGCTCGACCCCCCTCATCACTCCTATTTTCCAAATTAGATTTGAGCAATAACATGACGCAGTAATTTCGATGTATGGTAGAATCGTCTTCAGTTGAGCAATGTAAATAGGAGATAAGATTTTGTGACAAGAGAGGGATGGGTGGGGTTGAAAGTTTCAATCAATGACTATCATTGGAAGCATCCAGCATGGCTAATTACATAGTATTGACAGATTGTGGACGTCATTTATAAGAAGTTTAAATGAGCCCTTTAACACCCAAGTCTGCCTAACCCGGCTTTCGCAGTGGTCTTCAAAAGTGACCATTTGTAGGCCATGATAAGATTATTTTTTTTAATTTTGACATTGTAATGGTTGGCGTGATAATCGAGCCAATCATACCAGTGGTAAAATTTTCAAAATAGTCTTCTCTTGGCCTGCAAATTAACATTTTCTAACAGAAGTTTTAAATTTTCTTGACCTAATTTGATGGTCAAAGCGGTAAGATGGTTAAACAGTGAAGAGCTGTTAATCGTTTAAATATTTGTTTATAAATATAAATTAATTAATTAAATTAACTAATTAATACACAATTAATACCATTATTATAATTTGAGATTAGGTTGATATATTAGCTACGTATCTTCATAAGGTGCCTAACACTTTATTGGTCAAGATCGGTTAAGAAAACATAAATAATTCATTAGTGAATGTCCATTTGCAGGTCAAGAGACTATTTTTTGACAATTTATCACTGGAATGACTGGCTCAATACACGAGCCAGTCATTCCAGTGTTAAATTTTCAAAAATAATCTCTTGTCTTAAAGACCACTTCAGAAGTCATTTGTGGCTGGTTTGATCAACAAAACGGTTTAAAGTGACCAATAATGAGTTTAAAAGTAAGTGTATAGGCAGTCATTGTACATAGTGTTAAAGCAGGATACCATTTTGTTATTATAAGATGTATATTAAACTAGAATCGTGTGTAAGATACATTATGCTCTACACCCCACCACAAACACACCGCCTCCCGTGTTTTTACTAAATACTTGAACTCACTTGTGATTAACATTTGGAAGGTGCTCAGTGATATGCTTTAAATCAAGTATAATTTAATAAGTATTATGAGGAATATTTTGAAATTAATTTGACTGGGAGATGTTTTATAATTACATGTATAGGAATGATTTCCAGTTATATTGGTTGTGTTGAAACGTCGGGGTTAAGAGTAGGGCTGCGCGGTTCGGCTTACAGCCATATCGGTTTCGATATGACTTTTCATATCGGTTTTAACCGAATATCGGTTTTATGGACATGAAACAAAAAATTTAAATGATAAAAAAAATAGCACGAAAACAGAACGTATTTTCACGGCCTGATACATTCGTAACATTTTACGCCTTTAAGCTTAATATACCTTATAATATCCATCATCGCGGGAGTGAAATTTTTAATTAGACCGCCTAAATATTAAGCACAGTTAAATAAACATCGTTTATTTTGTCAAAATTAATCATAAATCAGTAAAACAGGTTGCGAAAAGACGTAGCCTAATCACGTGATTGTAATTAATTATGATGTAATTATCTCCCTTTCGTCTTTCATTTCCAATTCGGCCCGAGGACGAAATCATGCCTTGAAGAAAATATTAACTGTAATATTGCGAACGCGAATTTCATAAGTTAATATGATATTGTGTATAGAAGATAACGTTTTAAAAACGGTTTGAGTAATAATTTTATTTAAAATTATATCCTAATCAGCAAAATGTATTCAGCATTATATTTATTGGCGAGATTTTTATCCATTCGGGCGATTTAGTTTTGGGAAGACTTTGCATTATGTTAATTAGCCGGTGACGTAAATAAAATGGATGCCGTTGTTTAGAAATGTTTTCCCTGATACACATTTCAATGACAAATTCCCGCGTTAGTATTGTGTTTTATATTGCAAATTTATCTGAGACTATCAAAGAAAAGACGAGTGGATATTTATTTAATTAATTCGCTGCTTGATTTCTCTCGGCGTACAGCGAGTTACATGGAGTTACACAATATGCGCAATTGGGGCCACGTTCAATTATTAGTTGGGCCGAACGTAGCTTAATGGAAAGTATGGCCATTATTATTCATTACGTTTTTCAGGCTCGTTAGTATCTTTTATTTTTAACAATCCTGATACGAAAAACCGAAAATATGTTCATATTCGGTTTTTCGATATTTATTTTTTATAATCGGTTATGAAACCGTCAGTGCGGGATATCGGTTTTAAATATGGTATCGGTATATCGCGCAGCCCTAGTTAAGAGCGCTAACATTACACGATGTATCCATGAAATGAGAAAATTTATTTTCAAATTAAACTAAAAGATGAACTGGTCTTCATTTTTCTACAAATTTGGTGTAAGATGGTGCTGTCGTAGACAGCAACATCGTCAAACAAAATTGTTGAAAAATGTACACCAGTTTCTGTGATATAGACACAGTAAAAGATAGACTATTGACACCAGAGTGACAAGGGTTAAAAGTTAAATAAGCGAATAATCCTGAATAATTTCTACTGCATAAAATGTTTATTTGAAAACGTACAATTTAATTACTCTTTAATGAGATCAGTCATGAACATTGATATTTTCCTCAGCGAATGTATGTCCATTTACGGGCCAAGAAGACTATTTTTGAAAATGTATCACTGGAATGACTGGCTCGATGTAGGCTTTGAAATATTTTATGGAATAGAAATTATTCACGATTATTCAATTATGTAATTCTTAATCATATAAATCCACGATTTAAAACATAATCATGATTTTCAATTTAATCACGTAATCGCACAAGCGTAGTTTAACATCATTTGAATGTGATGTAAAGCTAATAAGTGACAAATTTTAACTATGACAGCAGATAATTGACTGACAGATCGTGATCATGCATTCTTGTTTCCCTTCGACGTTCACAGATCACACTAACGATTCTAGTTTAATAGACTTCTATAACTAATAATAATAAATAATAATAATAATAAAAATTACCATTACACAAACAGATCTTAGAACAGACACAGAACTTGATTAAAACAAACTCTCAAGGCCTCAATGATGAACTTTTGAAAACTAAGATCCTTACAGTAGTTAAAATACAGTGACTATGTCTTTAAAAAAACATTTGTATGGACACATTTTCTTTTGCTAAAAACATCCATCTTATTTCTCAGGATAAGAGATACGAGGACTTTTATTAAAATACAACGTAACCCTAATTAAACCCTGAATTCCAAGAATGTCAACTTCCAATTATGTTATACACGTAAGCTGTTGACTATTTTGAAACTAATTTGACTGGAAGCCACTAGCTTCCAGTCAAATTAGTTTCAAAATAGTCAACAAAACTTTAGGTTTTGGCCTATAGCGTTCAAATAGCTAACACATGAACTGTTTTGACCCCAAAAATGGCTTCTGAAATGGTCTTGAGAAATGTCCATTTGCAGTACAAGATAAGACTATTTTGGAAGATTTACGACTGGAATGACTGGCTCGGTTACCGAGCCAGTCATTCCAGTGGAAAATTGTCAAAAATAGTCTTCTCTTCGTCTGCAAATCGACATTTTCTATGAGAAAACTGAGTTTTCTTAAACAAATTCGAGCGGCAAAGGGTTTACACTGGTGCTTACCAAAACGAGCTTCTGCAGTGGTCTTGATAAATGTCGATTTGCAGACCAAGAGAAAATTATTTTTTGAAAATTATCACTGGAATAACTTGCTCAGGAAGCGAGCTCATCATTCCAGTTATAAATTTTCAAAAATAATCTTTGACTCATGGTCTGCAAATAGGAATTTCCTATGAGAAAATTTAAATTCTCTTGAACAAATTTGAGTGTCAAAGTGTTTATAGTCTATGATATATATTAATTGGCTTAACTACAAAGACAAAGTCACCGTTGAATTACATGTAGAATTTCCGTATTTGTAGACTGAATATCATTTAACAGTTTCCCACTGCTTGTTGGGCTGGTGGACGAAAACGTTTTCAAATTTTGGCCATGTGACTGTAAGCGTGATAAGAGCTCACGCGCGTGAAATTTAGCGTGTGGTGGCAGTGCTTCAATGTACTGCGAGCACGTGTCGAAGTACGTCTGCACGAGCTCTGAGAGAAGTATGAAATTTGCACTGCTCTTGCCACCGGTTGTGGCTAGATTGTCAATGTAACCTTTCAGATTGGCCGACGCACTGAGTACAGTGTCCTTTGTGACAGAGTCAGAAAGATCACTATCGGAATTCGGAGTACCGTTATTAGTATTATCTTTAAAAGCATTAGTATTTGGTAGATTAGCCAACGCATTCTTCTGCAGTGGAATGACGGGCCTATAGATAGATTGTTGTTGCAATGGTATACCAGAAGGCTTAGTGACTGATGAGGAGTCGAGTTTGACACTGGCTGAGGGAGTTTCATTACCACACGGTATAACATGTTTGGTATCAGTTTTGTTTTGAGCGGTCTTATCTGTAACACTGGTCGTTGCTGTTGTTGTCAGATCTGATGTACCTTTATGTGACCGAGACTGTCGCATGGACGGCTGTTTGACACCGTCAACACCAGCTATACCGCCAGCGTAGCTACCTACTCCCACTCCGCTACCGTACTGCAAGGTGTCACTAGCCCCTACAGTACCACTAACATTACCAAGATTTTTATTATGATCTATCACAGGCGGGGAAAGAGCACCTTCAGAATAGTTACTGACGTTACGTGACTTCTGGTCGTGTCCCGATTTTAAAAATACTGTACCTTGAGGAAGTCGAATACCACCAACAGGAGCGGATGACGAGTATTGACCTTCATTGCTACCAGAGGGTATTTTCATCTCAACACTCGGATCAGACGATTGTTGATGATGAATAGGAAAACGTTTAATTCCAGAACTACCATTTTTGTTAGATTCAGCAACAATATCAGTGGCAGGACTACTTGCAGCATCTCCGTAGGATGTAGGTTTGTGAAGTCGTGGGGCAGGTTTCGGCTTATTTTCTTCTAGGACAGTGCCCATATGACTAACAACAGACTCATGGTATGACTCTATGAGAGCAGTTTTGGACAGATCGGAAGATTTTAGCGGCGGTGAGACAATGTTCGGATCAATAATTCCTTTACTATAAGTTAAATCAGACTTCTGGCGTTGCAGGAACCCTGTGGCAGGGGGAGATTTTTGCGATTCAGAAAGACCATGGGACGAAAGTGAACGAACAAATGCTGAGGGTTTTAAATTTGGTTCCTGGGTGATAATACTGCTAGCTTCGCTTTCCTCTCGTATTGGTGAATGATCCGCCAGAGGCATAGCGGGGACGAAACCGCCATCTGGAAGGCGCATCACGGGACAAGACGTTAGACTAGCTGTGTCCGTCCCAGAATCCAAATCCTCATGTTCTCTGTTGAAATTCTCTTTCTGTCGCTCCTGATCCATGGAAGCTAGGTATGCACCGATCCTTGCACCTTTAGGAATAGTTCCATAACGATTAATGGCCTGCTTGACATTACTAACCTCTAATGTAGCTAATTGCGTCGGCGGACAACTCTCATCATCGGCTTCAGCACCATTATCTGAATCAGGTTGCCGCTTTTTCGACCTATGACTACCACTGCCACTAAATTTACTTTTTTTGACACTAGATGACTTATGGGGAAAAGGTAATGCTACTTTGGGGTACTGGCCAGTCTTACTGCTCACCATCCCAGGCACATTGTCTAAACTCTCCTCACTCGTACTCGTCTCTTTCTCATGTTCCCGAGACTTTGAATTAACTTCCTTAATAGAACCACCATGACCGAACGAAAACAGCGTACTCCATCGCCCGCTGCCTCGCTCATCAAACACATGTGGACCGTCGCCGTGGCGAATACGCACCTTTTCATTTTTTGCAAGATTAACACTATCTATACTACTACGTGAATAACCACTTTCTTCTGATGGCTGTCTGTTATCCGCATTAGTCCTGTGATGTCGTGGTGAACCACTCGCGTCACCCTTACTACGTGTACTGTGCCCAGAGTGTATTCGATTCTTTAGCACATATTCGAGCTCTGAGGCTAAAGCATCCTGTTCTATCTGCTCCATATTAAGTTCCGATTCCATATCATGTTCGATTAACGGAGGATTATCAGGCTTCGATCTCTGCATCTTCATTCGACCCTTCACATCAGGATCAATTTCTGACGATGGTGTCAGAGAGTTTTCTCGGCCCACTCCCGCCGCTGCTTGCTGTTCCTTAAATGACGTGGTTCGCCTCGGGGGAGCGGGAGCTTTCTTACGCGATGATCGTCGCATGATGTCAGAGAAATTCATACCTATATTATTTCCATCTTCAGTCACTGGAATACGTCTTGTCGCCGGTGGAGTAGGGCCTGGAAATAACAACATACTCTTTGTTAACGCTCTGTAATGAATCTATTTAACCTTTCAACACTCAAGCCGGACAAAACCATATTCTGCAGTGGTCTTGAGAAAATGTCCATTCACAGACCAAGAAAAGACTATTATTGGGAATTAACCACTGGAATGACTGGCTCGATAACCGAGCCAGTCATTCCAGTGGTAAATTTTCACAAATTATCTCTTGGCCTTGCAAAGAGACATTTTCTATTAGATTTAAATTTTCTTGAACAAATTTGACATGTTAAGGGTTCAAGAAAATTTCAATTTTCTCATAGAAAATGTTCATTTGCAGACCCAAGACAAGCCTATTCTTAAAAAATAGGCTTCTCTTGGACTGCAAATGGACATTTCTCAAGGCCACTGCGGAGGCGGTTTTTGGCTGATATGAGTGTTAAAGGGTTAAATACAAATTGGGCAAGAAATACAGACAGCCGCATATTCCTCCTATGGTACAGAAATGACGTGCAAATCACAGGTTCCACATCATCAACTAGTGATTGTAAAGCCCCATAAATTCACCAGTTATTAAGGAAAATTAATTGAATAAGAACCTAACCCATCAATGGTTAACAAAATACAAAATGTTTGCTTAGTGATTTTTCAATTACAGGCAGAGATCTAAGACTATTTTTGCAAATTTACTACTGGAATGACTGGCTCAATTTACAGATCTCTGCAGTGGTCTTAAATTACCCTTCAATTCTTGTATTTACATCCATTTGCGAGTAAGAAAACTGTATATTTTTAAATTTATCACTGGAATGGCTGCCTCATTCCATTGGTAAATTAAAAAGTTTTATCTTGGACTACAAATGGACATTTCTTTGGCAAAAATTCTAATTCTCTTAACAAATCACAACCATTAGAGTATCCAGTGTGATTATTGCTTTGAGTGATGACGATCGGTTCTCTAAGAATAATCGGTGATTACCCGATTAATTAGCTTGGGTACAAATTATCCAGACATAACATCAACAAGCAGATCAATAACGAAAGCTGTATTGATGATTAGAAATGTCAATTTGCAGGTAAATAGATTATTTTTGAAAATGTATCGCCGAAATGCCTGGCTCGATAACCCAGTCAGCCATTCCAGTGATACATTTTCAAAAATAATCTCTTGGGCTGTAAATGGACATAATTTGCTGAGCTGTCGATTTGTGGGTCGCATTAAAGCGTAATTAACCATTTCACTAATCAATTCCCCATATCTCATTATCAAGGCAATCATACAGGACAGATGTTGGATATTTTGAAATTAAGTTAACTGGAAGGCGTTGGCAGCAATGTCTTCCAGTCAAATTAATTTAAAAATATTTATTAGGATAAGTTTTATATCGTAAAGAATAAACTTTTTTCCGTAATTTGTCTGTTAACTCTTAGCACCCTGATGTCAATATTCTATCTTTTACGGTGTCAATAGGAAAGAAACTAGTATATTTTTTCAACAATTTTGGTGGAAGATGTTGCCGTCTACGACAGCACCATCTTCCACCAAATTTGTTGAAAAATATACACCAGTTCATCTTTTTCTTTAAATTGCAAATTTTAAATTTTAACATTAAGAGTGCTTAGGGTTAATGGGTTGAAAGGTAGGTTTTGAAATATTTTATGCAGCATAAATTATTCACGGTTATTCGATTATTTAGTTTTTAATCCTATAGATTCACGATTTAAAAAACAACCACAATTTTTTATTTAATCATGTAATTGCACAAGTCTACATTAGAGGGATAAACATGAGAACAAAAAACATTTATACAAAGCACTTTCACTTCTGTCCCCATTTAAAGAAATGTTTGACCTTCACTATACCTGCGCTGGTCCTGCCATCCACAGGCTCGCCGGCGGACCCTTGCACCTTCTTGGAAGGTAATGATGGCGGTCGGCGAGAACTCTCACTTTTCTCCAACTCTTTTTCAACCTCTGAATAAAAGAGTAACGAAAAACAAAATAAAATACCTGGTAATTTGGTTTCATCGTCTCAAAAAAATCATAAATTCGAGAACTTTTTTAACGGATTTGGTTAAATGTTTTCAAGGATTTTTTTATCACCTTTTGTAGATAGGTTACAAATTGTGCATACTTTTTAACACAAGTCTATTTTAAAACTCTTGGCAGTGGTCTTGAGGAAAAGTGTCCATTTGCAAAGCAATAGATTTAAAAAATTTTACCACTGAAATGACTCGCTCGATAACCGATCACGTCATTTAAGTGGTAAATTTTCAAAAATAGTTTTCTCGTAGTCTGCAAATGGATATTAACAAAGCAGATTTTAATTTTCTTGACTGTGTGTGTGTGTGTGTGTGTGTGTGTGTGTGTGCGTGTGTATGTGTCATTGTGTATGTGTGCGTGCATGTGTGTGTGCGTGCCTGTGTGTATGAGTATGTGTGTGTGTCGATGTACAACTGTGTATGAGTACGTGTGCGCCTGTGTGTGCATGGATGTCTGTGTGTGTGAGTACACGTGTGTGTGTGAATGCATGTATGTCTAAGCATGTGTATTTGTATGTTAGCTCATTCAGACCTTCGCTTATACTGGAGTTCTGGAACATATTCTCCAGCATGTAATGGATATCCTTAAATGTTGGCCGATCTTTGGGCTCCCACTGCCAGCCTGAAATGACAAACACGTATGACATTGTACTAAATTCATGTATTCACATCTCTGATCTAAGCCACACCTACATAGAGATGGTTACTACGAGTTCAAATCAATTTGTTATGCAGTAGAATATAAACTTATTTGATACAATGTTACACAAAAAGATGAATACTTGACTCTATCTCTGCCATGGTCCATTCTTGATGTAGCCACTTTGTATGCGAGTCTGAATGGCTGAATCACTCACATGACGTCATAATCAACTATGCCACATGTAGGTTGAATCAATAATGAATGATGTAATTTAAGTCCATCATAAATGCTTAATAGTCCATCAAGTTGTACAAATTGTATGTCCTTTCTATTTAATAAACATTCCGTTGAATATTTTGAAACTACTAAGACTGGGTGCTGTGTAGGCTTGCACGATTTTTCGATTTAATCGTGAAGTTCGATTTATTTTTAAAATCGCGATTTTTACGATGTAATTGAGGAAATATCGGAAAATCGTCAAAAATGTCATGTTTTTACAAAATCTGAAGTGTGTACTTTTCCGTCGCATTATATCAGTACATGAGTACAATTATAATCGATTCACGTCTGTGTTCATTTTGTGTATATCCCGCCGTGCCATGCATGTGTCGAATAATTATGAATCACAACACAAAGCGCTACAATAAACAAGCTAACAATAGCGATCGAGGTAACACCTTTGTCATTGAGAAAACCAGCTAGTTACTCCGGCGAGTCGCCATATAATTTTCTTTCTTTCACTGCAGACCCTGAGTCTGTTGTGAAATGTCAAGTATATACAGTTTCAGAGTGTTAGGCAATCAGTGAACATAATTATGTTTAATTCTAGAGTTAGCAATTTCAGACGGTCTAATAATTTTTCCTTTTTGATTCGGTTGTCATGTCAAATTAAAGAAAATAAAGCAACAGCATTCCAGATTGTTTGATTTTGAACTGTGCGTTCTGTTGATTACTCTTAAATGTAAATCGTACATTCCGAAAGCAACTATAAACCGCCCTATAGGACGAGTTTACGCCGTTACACGAGTACCTACTCAAAGCTACCGTCCTATGTATGTGAATTGCGCAGTATCTCCCGCGCTACTAATATTAGCGTCTTCGCGTTACTCCGGTTATTACCAAAACTCTCCCTACAAAGGGAGGCTATTAGCGGAAGCATCACGTAATTTATATTTTTTTCTCGGCAACATTTTATCTCAAATTTTGATGAATTAAATGTTTATTAAACTATACGCAATATTTAGGCGGCCCCAATTAATAATTTCACGCCCGCGATGATGGATATAAGATATACATTAAGCATAGACGTAGGATGGTAAGAATTCGTCGCATGAACATCATGTGTTCTAATTTCGTGCTATTTTTGTATGATTTATTTAAACTTTCTAGAAACGAGTCACGTTAACCCGGTTTATACTTTGGGGAATTTGGACCTACGATTTAATCGAAAATCGCGATTTTTTTCATAAAATCCATCGCGATGTTTCAAATAAAAAATCGTGCAAGCCTAGTGCTGTGTAAAATTAGTTTCAAATATTCAACAGCTCATCTTTATAGTTACTTTTAAAATGGAGTTCTGGCAAATTTTCAAAAATAGTCTTCTACTGGTCTGCAAATGGACATTTTTCTAAGAGAAAATTGAAATTTTCTTGAGCAAATTTAAGGCTTAAAGGGTCAAATGGTGACCACTAAACAGTTTCAAACTGAACCTACGTGAGACACACGATTCATACACATTTACGACAGACTTTTTGATTTACAAGATGAAGCTAGGTCATTATGATTTCAATGTCAGCTAACATGTGACATATCTGATTATGACATCAGATGCTTAAGTGACAGATCGGATCACTCAATTTTTGTTCAAACAACCTCAATACCTGTCTCACCATGATCTTACTGAATACTTACACCTGAGCATTAAGTTGTATACATTAGCGGGACAACCGGCGGGTCGGTCCATCCTGTACCCGCGCTCCAGGAGGTGATACACTTCACTCAGATCCACACCCGGATACGGAGACATCCCAAACGTCGCCAACTCCCACAACAATACACCAAATGCTGGGAAAGTGTTACAAGAATATTATACAGTAAGAGCTATAGAAGAAAATATATATCTAACAATAACGCTGTAATGTTTTCAACAGTCTAATTACTAACATAGCAGTATATTAGTGTGTGCAAGGGAGATAATTCAATAATACAATAACTATCTTTTTATATAAATCACTGGAGTTCCCTTCCTTGTTATCAGTAATCACACGGTTGAGCTCAGTGTCTCTCAAAATCGCCAATTTGTTAATTTTTTCTTAACACATCTTGACCATTAAAGGGTTAAAATATATTACCTACATAGCTAATTGAACCTGTCCGGCAGACATAGCTATTTACTACCATTCATCCATTTTAAAGTCAAATTGTATTCACAAAAATTAATTCTAGAATACTAGTTCGTTGGTATGATAACGCAGAACTATTTTGATGAGGTTTTTTTTAATGCTGACAAACTTGACTCAAGGTTACTTCAGCTAATAAAAATACATGCATTTCTAAAGAATTTTATTTATGCCTTGGTTAACCCTTAGCACTCTGATGTCCGTTTCTATCTTTTACCATGTCAATATCAAAGAAACTGATGTACATTTTTCAACAATTTTGCTGGAAGATGTTGTTGTCTCAACTTACCAGATGTACTATTATGATAATGTCTATTATCTAGTCTAGCCCAAAATAAACAATTAAAACTCCGCACTCTCCTGGTCCTGCCCATACTGTGTCCGGGAATACCATAGCCGCAGATACCGAGTCAATTCCCGATTACAGTCAGATTCGTCTCATATTTGCCTTGACAAACAGCGAAAGCAGCTCCGCCTCACCTCAGCGGGGCGGCTGAGACAGGCCATAGTACATCTGGTAAGTATTAAGAATTCTCGTAGAAACAAAAGCGGATGCTTTTTTTATTCTACTTCGAATAATACTTACCAGATGTACTATTATGATAATCTCTGGATTTCAACAGCCAGGAAATACCAGTGGGAGGTGAGGCTCGAACCAGCACTCATCTACCATCCAACAGAGAAGGTTGTGAAGAGACTAGAACCCTGGCATACGCTTGGGTTCTGCCATCTGATTCATAGAGTGCTAAACCTCCCATGGTCTAGACCGCACTCCCCCCTCCCCCCCCCCCCCCCCCTCTTTTGTCCGCACAAAATCCAGAGGGCTGTCGAAAAAGGGGATGCAACACCCACCAGATCCGTGTCAGCCCCAAGTCTCAGCTACGGCAGTCCAGAAGAGTGCAAAGAAGCTACTACAACTTCTAATTTTGAAAAAAATATCAGTATATCGATTAATTTTTTCAAATTGGAATGAGTCTAATGTCTGTTTGAGAGGATAAGTATACTCTTACACCAGACTATTTACCTAAACAGTCTGGTATTTCGACTGTAAGTAAATTATTTATAGTCACTTAATTAATGTAAACACTCACCATTTTGAGTGCTTGGTGTTTTCTTGTTCATCACAGGAGCTCGGCCCAATCCACAGTCGTTCTCAGGTCATGTGCATGGCCATTGTTCAGTGCAAGTGGAAGAACTTGTGATGTGTGCGAAATAATGGTCGGATGTGGCTTAGTTCAGATTCGATAAATTGGCGACGGCTACCGGATTAAGTGCGCTGGAGATGTCGCGAAGGTAGAAATCAGTGAATGACGACTCGGCATGCCATTGTGCTACAGACATCACCTCCTCTAATGAGACACCCTTATAAAGGCCCGATGATGCTGCTAGTGCTCGGACCTGATGGGCATTCGCACGATCAATCTGCTTTCCTGTAGCGATTTTGTGCGACATCTGAATAGCATCGACTATCCAACGAGAAATGGTATCTTTCGAGGCGCGCAAATGTGGAGCTTTGAGACAGAACCACAGAGATTTTGGGTCATCTCTCCTCTCCTCAGTACGTTTCTTATACATTTTCAGACATTTGACAGGACACCAAGCAGAAGAGTTTGGGTCATGTCTAGTTAAACTTGGCAAATTGATCGGCTGCCCTGATGGCCATTCGCACGATCAATCTGCTTTCCTGTAGCGATTTTGTGCGACATCTGAATAGCATCGACTATCCAACGAGAAATGGTATCTTTCGAGGCGCGCAAATGTGGAGCTTTGAGACATAACCACAGAGATTTTGGGTCATCTCTCCACTCCTCAGTACGTTTCTTATACATTTTCAGACATTTGACAGGACACCAAGCAGAAGAGTTTGGGTCATGTCTAGTTAAACTTGGCAAATTGATCGGCTGCCCTGGATATTTAAGTGACTGATTCTTTGCCAGGAAACAAAGACGTGGACGTAGTCTTAAACCTTCACCCGTGATGACAAAACGGTCTTGTTCGGCAGAAAGTGCATGAATTTCGCTTCTCCTTCTTGCCGACGCTGCTGCAAGCAAGAAAACTGATTTAATAGTTAACAGTTTAATGTCTATAGATCTAATCGGTTCAAAGGGAGCATGCCCTAAAACATGTAGACCCAGAGATAGATTCCATGCTGGGATAGGAGATTGCTCATTCCTTTAATAACTTCATTTAAAGTGTCATTTTCCACTCCTTCAATGGCCAGACTGGGAATGACTGAAGCTAATGCAGACTTATATGCTGCTAGGGTTGAAGGTACAAGTTTGTCAACTTCGTATAAATGACAGATAAAATCTGCTACGTGTTGAACAGATGCAGAAAAGGGATCGATATCACTTCCCTTACACCACTCTGCAAAGTTGTTGATTCTATAATTATGTTTTAGTGGTTGAACCTCTTCTGGCTGAAGCGACAAACTTCGCTGCTTGCTCAGAAAAGCCAGCCTTAATTGCACGCTGCTTGATAACATCCATGCAGTCAATTTGAACATTTCTGGTCTGTCGTGGAAGTATAGACCCTTGTTCTGAGAGATTAGATCTCTTCTGTCTGGAAGAGGGATTGGATTGCAGACCAGAAGGTCCGGCAGATCCGTAAACCATGATAATAAGGCCAGTAAGGCGATCAGTATCACTTGGCACATACCCTCTCTTATCTTTGCCAGAACTTTTGGGATGAGTATCGTTGGAGGATACGCATACGCGTACATTCCCTTCCAACTTATCGCCAGTGCGTCTACCGCTAGAGCTAGCGGGTCTGGGATCGGTGACACGTATGTGACCATCTTTGCTTTTTGTTTCATCGCAAACAGGTCCACATTTGGCTTGCCCCAATGTTTGAATAGAACCTCTGCTACCGATTGGTTGAGCTGCCATTCCGTCGGACGACAAACCGTCCTTCGACTGAGAGCATCCGCTAAGATGTTCAGTCTTCCTGGAATGTGTGCTGCCCGAAGAATAACATTCCTCTCTTGGCACCACAGCAGAAGGTTCCAAATCATCATGCACAACTCTGGTGATCTCGTCCCGCCTTGGCGGTTTAAATAAGACACCACTGTTGAGTTGTCTGTCCTCACTAGGACAATTCTGTCTCAGATTAAGCTCTCGAACTTTCGAAGTGCTAATGTCACTGCTAATAATTCAAGAACATTGATATGTTTCTGCACATTGATCCGATCCCATTCCCCTGACACTGACTGATCATCCAATACCGCTCCCCAACCCGTTGTCGATGCATCTGTGAAGATGGACATCTGTGGTTGAGGAGGTTGTAGAGGAACACCTCGCAGGAGATTCTGTTCTGATAACCACCACTGAAGGTGGAATATCAATGGTTCTTTTACTGGTATCCTCAGAGATAACAGATCCGTTCCAGAATGACATTAAATACATCTGAATCGGCCTGCGCCTGAGTGCCGCATAAGGAACCACTTTCTCCAGAGACACTAGTAAACCCAGTATTCTGAGAAATTGGCGCGCCTAGAGAATCTGACTCCAGAACTGCAATCAGGCTCTTGACTCTGCTCTCCGCCGGAAAAGCTACGCCGTCTCTGAGATTGAAAAATATTCCCAGATAAACAAACTCCTGGGATGGAGTCAATTCTAATTTCTCTAGATTCACAATCCATCCTAGATCCTTTAGTAAGGCTAGGACTACCTGTAGATTGTTGCGCAGAGTGACTGGATTCCCCGCCTTCAGCAGCCAGTCGTCTATGTAAGTATGAACAGCTATGTTTCTCCTGCGAAGATAAGAAGTCATGGCGAGAACCACTTTGGTAAAGACCCTCGGTGCTGTGGTCAGGCCGAATGGAAGCTCATTGAATTCCCAAACATTGTCTTGGAATGCAAAGCGAAGGTATTTCTGAAAAGGAATTGACATTGGAATATGAAAATAAGCATCCTTCAGATCTATCGACACTGCCCACATGCCTTTTCTCAGCCCTGGGAGGAAGAATAAACTTGTTCAACTGTTTGAGATTGAGAATTGGTTTCCATCCTCCGGTATGTTTCGGAACGAGGAACATCATCGAATAGAAGCCTAGGGATGACTGATTGCCGACTAGATGAATCGCGTTCTTCTGCTGAAGAGATTCTATTTCTGAGCAAATGGCATCTAGACGATCGGATTCCCTTGGAATGGGAGTCCACACTGGAGTCGATGTTAACGGAACTAACTATTGATGGATGAGCCAGTCCGGTTCGTAGCCGTTTCTTAACCACTGACAGACTAAACAATCTCGCACGACCTGTTCCCATTGGCTTGAGAACAGTTGAAGTCTGCCTCCGACGGTAGGAATCTGCATACAGCTGGCGGTCAAGTTTGCACGATAAGACGCTAAATCGCTTGGGTGAATATTCTCGACTCCCTTCGTTCCTGACATCACCGGAACTGATTCCGCCGGAAATCCGTCAGGACCGGCTTCCACGGCCGCCCCGTGGCTTCTTGGAATATGACGGTCCGGAACCGCCACCACGGTTATCCTTATGGTAACCGCCGCGGCCCGAATCGCCACCCTTCCTGTCATCCTCCTACGGCCTCTTATTAGAGGACTTATATGAGGACGAACGGCCAGGTCCCTAAGATCCTGATGCCCGATGGGCATCACGGCCAGAAGGACGGAGGGGTGATCTATGGCGCTGCCTCTGCTGCTCGTGCCGATGCTGTTTATAGGACTGCTGCGGCTGTGTCCTCTTAGTCGACTTCCACGACTTGCCGACTACTTCCTGTTCAGTAACCATTGACGCGACCTTGGATAAGGCTTATCGTGCCGAGCCGCCGAACAAGCCTGGACCAATGAAAGGTGCAGAAGACAACGCAGCCCTCATCTCAGGTCCTGGTTCTACACAATCGAGAACCATTCTCCGTCACTCTGCCAACGATCTGGTGATCACCCTGGCCATGCAATCTTGGGACAAGCGCATGGTGTCCTGAACAACTCCGGGAGCAGCCTCTGGCACTTGTCCACCTTCCGCCGTGCAGGTCAGCATACCCTGCAGGACGGTACATCCGTGCGAGAGCGCAGCCATGGCTTCAATGAGCATCAGCTCATTGAACGGATCTTTATTGGCTTGGGAAACTAAAGGACGAGAACGCCCCTTAGATTTTCCAGCCAACGGCCTATTCAGCGCCTCTCGCTCCCCGACGGAAAGCCGTGGAACCCGGGCATACTGATGGTAGGCCTGCTCAGGAAAATGGACCCTACTCCTTATCCCCTTCGGGGCCTTGGGCAACGCATACTCTGGCTGAACCAGACGATATGCCGCAACCTCCAACATGTCGGAAGTCTGCGTGTCCAAAGGGAGAGTCGGCATAGCCGAAGAGCCACCTGACAGAGCGCTAGCCGCTCTCTCTGACATCCGTTCCATCGCCGGATCGCGCTGAGATCCTTGATCCGATGCCAACCCGAGACGGTCGGACATCCAACCAAGGACCTGCACCCATTCAGCTTCGGTGTAGAAAGCGGATTCGTCCATCAATGGACTACCGTTTTCATCCTCCTTCTCACCCTTGGATGAGTAGGCCACCGACGATCCATGCTGAGAGCTATGGCCCAACTTCTGCCAACATGAGGCGCGTCCATAGCCCGACTACTAGCGGCACCGGTGTCCAACGAATCGCCGGACACGGATTCACCGCAGTCCATCGACTCCAGCACGGGAGCCGGGACCACAGCTGCTTGTACTATGGTAGGTGCCGGCATTCCGAGAGGAGCCACACCTAACGCCGCCGGGATGCCGCTAGGAACGGTAAAACACGGTTCCACCGACAACACGGGTTGCACGAAATCTGGGTGGAAAATGCCCGACGGAACGTCGACATCACCACCCGCTTGGCAAACCCGTACAAATCCCGAGGGAGATCCCTGGGATGTACTAGGCATAGCCGTCAGCGAGATATCCGGCATGCCGGAATCTTCCATTAGAAGATCTTCCTCCTCCGCCGTCGGCTCTTGAGCCAAGGTCAGAGAAGGGACAGGTGCTCGTCCCTCCTCAGAACTAGGCAGACCACCTAAAGGTTGCCCTGCACCAACCTGCATCGTCGGGATCGTGGACTGCTATGACTCAAACATTGCCTTGAACTGGGCCGCCCAGTGCTGAATCCATACGTTCATTCAGACGACCTTCCAGTCCTCTCATCGACGCCTGATCCAGCTTGGCCGCCTTGTCCCTCGCGATCTTCTCCAAACGCGCATGATGATAACGATCGAATTCCGCCACCATTTCCGACGACCACTTGGCGCACACATCACAGGGACTTCCCACCTTGCACTTAGCGCAAGCCACACAATGATGGCCTGAATACTTCCGCTTCATGAACCTGTTGCATTTGTGGCACAACGTGTCCTGGTTTTTGGCTTTCTGCGAACACAGAGAAGAACTAAAACACTGCACATGACAAATGATGACGAGCAATACGCACAATTGAGTTGATTGTAAAATAGAATTACTTAGAAACATTAACTTTCTCTTAAATTAATGATAATCAAGCCTTTAGGCAGGAAATATTTGAAACTTTTTTGAGTGAAAATTAATAAACACAACTTGGAAGCTAACTAACGTTAAAACACCCAAGAAATAAACGCTGATCGCTACAAACACCCTCGACAATGAAGCGAGAGCTAAAAATCGGCGTAAAACAGAGTGCATAGACATGCCAAGCCAAGCGAAATATTAATCATGGGCGCCGCCATCTTGGCTAAGGGGGCATCCTTCTTAGAAGGAACCGAGTCGCAAGAGAAATTAACCGAGTACCCGGATTAAAACTAAAGAGTTAACGGGTACAGAGTGACTCCAACAATGGCTACCATTTTAGAATAATGTGCCAATTTAAGGAAATTTCAAACGGTCATTATGGCACGAATGTATAAATTCTAGATTGATACAACCTGCCCCTGTGATGATTTCCCTAACTCCTCCATGAAGCCAACGATGATTCACGATTAACACGCTTAAATCCGCTTAAAATTGCACAATTTTGAGCTAACAAAACATGCGACTTTCCAAGAGCGCAAAATAGACGAATCTGACTGATTGGGAATTGACTCGGTACCTGCGGCTATGGTAATTCCCGGACACAGTATGGGAAGGACCAGGAGAGTGCAGAGTTTTAATTGTTTATTTTGAGCTATACTAGATAATAGACATTATCATAATAGTACATCTGTTAAGTATTATTCGAAGTAGAATATGACAGCACCGTCTCCCACCAACCTTGTTGAAAAATTAACACCAGTTCATCTTTTAATTTAATTTGTAAGGGTTAGAGATTAATGCTACAAAGTGAAACAACTTGTAACATATTTTATTTTAAATTATTGTATGATTTGGATAAGAATACATTAGAAAGCAGATTGACCTAGGTCCAAACAAAATATTTAAATTATCTCGTAAATTACTGCGTAATTAATTTCAATTGGTATGGTGGGCCTAGCAATGAGTTAACATGAAGGAAAAAGATTATCATCAAACACATATCCACACCCACCAAAACACACACACACACACACACACGGCGCACGCATGTACACACACTCAGATACATACCCCAAACATCAGACTTTGTTGAGAATCGATTGTAAGCAAGGCCCTCTGGCGCCGTCCATTTGATGGGAAACTTAGCACCAATATGAGCCGTATACGTATCATCCTTCATCAGCCTCGCCAAACCAAAGTCTGCAACTTTCACCAGGTGGTTCTCACCCACTAGACAGTTTCGAGCCGCTAGGTCCCTGAAATAAAATTTAAAAAAAATATATATATATATATATATGACTGTCCAAAAACATATTAATACCGTACAGATTTCAAGGAAATCTATCATTTACAGAAAAACATACCTCTATAACATTAGCCCCTTGAACCATTTAAGCCTTGAATTCGTTCAATAAAATTTCAATTTTCTCAAAGAAAATGTCAATTTTCAGACCAAGAAAAGACTATTTTTGAAAATTAACCACTGGGATGACTGGCTCGGTTATCGAGCCAGTCATTCCAGTGGTTAATTTTCAAAAATAGTCTTCTCTTGGTCTACAAATTGACATTTCTCAAGACCACTGCAGAAGCCATTTTTGGCTGATATGAGTGTTAACGGGTTAATGGTAAAATTTGTTCAAGAAAATCAAATTAATTCCATATAAAAGCCATATTGTAATTCCATGCTAACTACCAAAATTTGACAAACCTAAAAGTAGATTAGCTGATTTTCAAACCCAGTCCACGTGTTAACCTATCATAGACCATACCATAACACAGAAGTAATCTCTTTACATGCATCTCAACTTCAGTGCAATCAAATACTGTAGGAAAATCGTCAAATATTTTGAAAATAATTTGCCTGAAAGATATTGCTGCCCATGGCTTCCAGTCAAGTTATTCTCAAAACATTCAATAAAATATTAATTATGTACCGAAAAGATTTCTTGTATTTGGTCAGTAGCTTATGTAATATAAGCCCATGTTGCCTTGACTGTATTACTGTATTCTGCGGCTGTAGTAGTAGAATCATCCTACAACTGCAATCAGTCCTTCCGCGCTTTTGCCCACTGTGTCCATTATTGACTTGAGTGTACCGAGTCCTGCTTTCTTGAGGTCACCTTGTAGCACGCTTATCAGATTTATGCAATGGCGTTCTCTCCTGGCTCTGTATTTGCTGGCTCCGAGTAGGGCGAATTCCAAGGCGCTCTGCGCTGGTGTGTCTTCTGGCATCCTTAGCACATGGCCAAACATGGACCATCTTTGCTAGACGACTTTTACAGACAGCGGCGACGTATTAAACATCTTGTATGGTGCATCGTTGGAAATTATGCTGTCTAGCCATCGGTGTCCAGTGATGGTGCGTAGATGTTTGCGGTGGCAGGCGGCGAGTTTGTCTAGAGCTGCCTTTGGCGCTGCCCAGCTGCTACGGTTATACAGCATCAAGTATATGCAGGTTGCGTTATACAAACGTAGTCTTTTTTATCAAGGGCATCTTTGATCTACGAATCCATAGCTTCCAGAAGGACTGGAAAGCTATGTTCCCCATGATGCAACGTGCAGCAATGTCCGCAGTACTGCAAAGCAGTGAGTTCAGCATTTTACTATTTCTCCATGGTTCCCCGCCACGCAGTGGATCATCGCTTTCTTTAGTTTCATGCTTTGTAGATAGGTATATGTGGGTGAACTCTGTTTTGGAGTCATTCATAAAGATTCTAAATTTTTAGATTTAACATGCGCAATCACCCATAAGTAGTCAAGGCCGATGATGAGCCCTTGCACCCATTCTCAGGAGACACCAGGCCATTACTAACACCAATTAATACAGCAGAAGTTGAGAAGGCACTTAAAGCCCTGAAAAATGGACATGCCTCTGAACCTGATGGCATGAGCAATGAACTATTCAAATATACAAGTGACATTATCTCAAAACCGATCACGCACCTAATCAATTCAGCTTTTATGCACCACCTTCCCATCGACGCTGTAGGCCAAGGCACCCTTATCACGCTAACCAAGCCCAAAAAGCCACCTCCAGCCAATCTGTGGCCCATTGTGCTCCTTAACAGCATACGGAAAATCCTATCCACTGTTACTCTATGCTGCATCCAAGACAAGATCGATGACTTCATCAGATCATGTTAAAGTGGCTTCAAATGTGGACGCAGCTGCGCAGACATTGTATGGGCTCAATGCATGCTCGTGTCGGTAGTCATGTCCAAACACTGGGACTTCCACAAAGTGGGCATTGACATGTCACGAGCCTTCGACACAATTAAGCGCTTAAAGATTCTAGATGTACTACGCCAGGCCAGTTGCCATGAAGATGAGCTACGACTAGTGAGACTACTGCTTGCAGACACCAAACTGAGAGTACAAGTCAAGTCAGTGAAGTCTGTAGAGTTTGAGACATCAATCGACTCCCCACAGGGAGATAGATGGTCTATCACCTGTGCTTTTCACCTGTTACCTGGCTGGTGCACTGAAATCCGTGCGGGAAAATTCGACAAGACCAAACCCCCGGTGTCAATACTGGGCATGTCGCTAGGAATGGAATATGCTGACGATGTGGACTTTATAGATGAGGAAAAGAAACCCCTTGACGAACTTCTTCCAATAGCTGCAAGCAAACTTTCCTTGTTATATTATGATTCAGGTACTCTCAGGTGAATGATCACTTCCGTGGCCTCAAATCATGTTACCTGTATGTAATACCAGAGATGGATACATAGAGATGGGACAACTTAATGCGCAATTCTCTCTGGCAAAATCCACCATAAATAACATTATCCGCTATGGTATTCAAGGGAGATAAATATGCTTTACAACATCACATGTTGTTATAAATGTGTTTTAAAGAGTGCCATCTAGAGTTAACAGTGGTAAACTATTTAGTACTTTAATCGTCAAGACTCATGCAGTAGTCTTGAAGAACGTTCATCGGCAGGCCAAGAGATTGTTTTTGAAAATTTATCACTAGAAATACTTGCTCAGTAACTGATCTAGTAATTCCAGTGGTAAATTTCCAAAAATAATCTTATCTTGGTCTGCAAATGTACATTTTCTACTAGAAAATTGAGATTTTCTTGAAGAATTTTGGGGGTGAAGGGTTAATGGTTTTTAGAGAGGGTACAATACAACTCATAAATAGGCTAACATGTTTCCAAAAAGAACTCACAGAAACATGTTAGTTACTGCAGTTTTCAGCATGGTGTAAGAAACGTTCTGTTGAATAATTTGAACTTACTTTGATTGGAAGCCATGCTGCCTTAATGGCGGTGTCCATTAGCTTGTTTGCGTACCCGCACACGTAGGCGTTTAAAAAGATTTTCTATTAAATTTAATAGGGGCATGTCCATTAACATCCACATTTATATAGGCATTGGCATACGTGACATTTTGGGTCGCTTCATGTAGCGATTAAAACCCAAAACATGTGGTAAATGAATGTAAATGACATCATGTACTAATTGTTTTCACGCACATCTAATCCAAGTAGTAGAAAATATATGGTATAGACGCACATATGGACACATACCTCACGACTAATATGCCTACTGATACGCAAACATCAACACATACGCAAACCCGCTAATGAACACCATGCCTTTAGGCAGGATTGGCTTTCAGTCAAAGTAAGTTCAAAATATTCAACAGGCCGTTTTATATTGTTTTGGAAACATTTTACGTTATTTCTGACCTGATCTGTCTCTCGCGATATTCCTGGGTACTCACCGATGGATGTAGTTCTTGTACTCAAGATGCGCCATGCCCGAGGCGATCTGCGTCGCCATGTACATAAGCACAGTTGGTCCCATCTCCTCCTTGCTACTCATACGCAGAAAGTCAAGGAGGTTACCCTGAGTCATGAACTCTGTGATGATGTAAAATGGAGGCTCCCGCGTACACACACCTGCGGCAAACAACATATTAATTAACTCATTTGATTCAATTCGAACTCAGGGCAGAATTTCTATTCTTTACAAAGGAATATTATTAACTCTCCGCCTGTTTCAACTTAACAGACAATAATTTTCAATGGGCAATAAATATGGACGAGGTGAATATTTTGAAAAGAATTTGACTGAAAGTTGTTGGTGGCTTAGCCACCAACAACTTTCAGTCAAATTCTTTTCAAAATATTCACGAGGTCCTGAGTTAAAACCCATGGAAAATGTAGTCTACAGAAAAGCAGAGTAGCATGGAAAGTCTTAACCATTTAATCATTCAAGAAAATGAAAATATTTGGTTAAATTCAATGTGCAGCCAAGACAAGGTTATTTTTAAATATTTACCAACGGACTGACTGGCTCCTTCCAACAATACCGCATTGTGCCTAGGAGTAGCCTTAACTTCTAATAGGACAAGAGGTATTCAATTTCCACACCACCAACTCTGAGAAATGGGGGTGGGTGGGTTTATATTGCAGAGTTCGGCAAAAAAAAGCTGGCTTTTATTAGGATTAGGTAACACAATTTGTCCTGCAATCACTTCAGAAAGATATCCCGTGTTGGGCAATGGCGGAATATCAAGAAATAATGTCTCATATTCTTAGCATAACTACGTCATGTCATGAACATTGTATCCTGAATTTATGACACCAGCCATCCAATATGTGCTGTAGAATAATTAAAATCCCACTAATAACAAAAGTTGTTTGCAAACAGTGCTAAAGATGCACTTTAAATTTCATAAAATATCATAAAACGTGTCTGTAAATTATTTGGGCTCATCAGAAAAAGAGAAAGCAATGGCTAAAAGATTATAGTTTATGTTAGATATTAGTTTTGTTTCGTCGGAAACTTTTTGTTTTTCTCCAAAACAGAACGCATCAATAAAATTTCTTAACCTGTGAAAAGAAATTTTTGTTTCATCAGAATGAAATGTATACCCTTTTTATAACAGGAGAATAGAAGCGATACCAAACTTTGCCTCTGACACCGTAGAATACAAATTTACAATGAGAATACAAAGACTGTACTTTAGAAAACTATTCAGTAAAATAAAATAACATATGTCAGTGGACCAGATTCATCCCTCCTTCCAATTCCTCTCTTTTTCTTCCCTTCTGCCCACCCACAAACACCCTCTATCACACAAACCTAGAAGCTGTACAAGGTTTGGATGTTTCATGTCTTTCATAATTCCCGCCTCTTCTAGAAAATCTTTTAATGCCATTGTATCCTCCTAAAAACAGAAGAAAAAATATCCAAATTAAATTAATATTCAATACAGTACTGAACAACACTCATAATCTTTAATCTTATCAAGAGCGAACAATCTACATGTGACTGGAGATATGCCCCTGAAAACATTCCACTATTATAACCGGCTTGTTATGCTTTTTAATGGGCAAGATTTGTCAACAAAATTTACATTTTGCTCAATGAGTGTCCATCTGCAGGCTAACAGATGATTATTGTTTTAGAATGTATACCACTGGAATGATGGGTGCAGTTATCAAGCCAGGCATTCCAGTGGTGAATTTTAAAAAATAGCCTTCTTTTAGCATGTAATAAATGAAATCACGGATTTCTTTTTTCACGAGAGAGTTGATACCTCCCCAATACTCTTTGATATTGCTAAATATCGGCTTTCACTCAATAAAACACTCAGATTAAAAAAGTTAGGTGCCCCTACTGGGCAGGGAGTGAGAGGGCAGTCCGGCGGATGCCAGCCCCAGCACCGCGCATGCGCAGACTAGCACTTCCTCTGACTAATTTATTGGCTGACACCATGGAACTTACAAGAGCCTGAAGACTGAGACTCTGTGGGGTGGAGAGGCCGGGTCCGTATTAGGGAGGTAAGTATCAACTCTCTCGTGAAAAAAGAAATCCTTGATTTTGTTTATTTCACTTCAAGAGTTTACTTACCTCCCTAATACTCTTTGATATTGCCAGAATTCGGCAGGGAATTCGGCGGGAGGGAAGCGAGGTCAAAAGACCAGCTCTTCCCTATGCGCTTTTCTGCGTTTAAGGCACTTAAACTTCTGAAACTGTGTGAAAACACAGTCAGGACTAGATGTGAACATCGGCTAACACAAACCGATGGATGAGAGATGACCGAATGTCATATGCGCTCCCCCCCCCCTCCCTCCCCCCCCCTCTTCTTGGGAGGAAGACTGAATGACCTCAATAATGTCCCATACGCCCTCTACGTACAAGTGCCATGTACTATAGGACAAGAGACGAAAAGGCTCCATTTTCGTATACAATGATGAACCACATAAAAACACATACCATCACCATGTTAATAACAAAGGGTCACGTGGCAATACAATTAACAATGAACAACACAAAAACAAGACTGACCGTGTTGAGTTTGGCTGCTGACATCATCTTCCCAGTGGTTAAGACTGATGCAGTCCCAAATAAGTGGTTGTTCCCATTAATTAATTGTGATATATATAAATAATGAGGAAACCTCATCAAAAATGTACACCTAATTATTTTTTCAAAATCGATAAGGCGAGAGGATTCGAGGTGTCACGGAGATAATGGTCTGTAAAACTTGACTGACAGTGCCACTGAGCTACCGACATGTCATCCACAGGGACCCCATTAAATAGGGCAGCGGAAGCCACTACGCCCCGGACACTGTGAGCCTTGGCTATCTCAACTTGTTTACCTGTGGCGGATTTATGACAAAATTGAATACACTCTACAATCCACCTGGAAATGGTGTCCTTAGACGCCCTGCCATGGGGTTCAATATATGACAACCATAACGCTGACGGGTTCGTCCGCCAATCCTGAGTACATTGTTTGTACTGGTTTAATGCTCGGACTGGACACCATGCTTTAGAATTAGGATCATATCTAGTTAAAGCTGGTAAAGATATAGGTTGCCCTGGGGATTTCAGACTGATTTTTAGCCATGAAATTAATCCTAGGTAGAAGCTTAAGGCCTTCCCCTGTAACCACAAAACGGTCTGCCTCGGCTGATACGGCATGAATTTCACTTCTATGCCTAGCCGAGGCTGCAGCAATTAAAAATACAGTTTTAAGAGTCAACATTTTCATAGAAATGGAACTAAGTGGTTCAAAAGGCTTATCACCTAGTACCTGAAGCACTAGAGATAAACTCCAAGACGGAATCACTGGGGGATTCCTTGGTCTTAGATTGCCCATGCCTTTAATTAAAATATTTAATGTACTTACTTCATCACTTCCCCTATTAGCCAAGCAAGGGATAACTGTCATTAAAGCTGATTTATAACCAGCAATAGAGTTAGGCTTGAGGCTATAGGCATCATACAGGTGACAGAGGAAATCAGCTACTACCTGAATAGATGAATCCATTGGATCAATACATCTTTTTGAGCACCATTCTGCAAATCTGTTGATTTTATAATTATATGCTCTGGAGGTTGACCCCTCCTGGCTTTTGCCATAAACATGGCTGCTTGCTCAGAAAAGCCCTCCTTAATTCTAGATTCCTTGACAACATGCAGTCAATCTGAACATTGACGGATTGTTGTGAAGGGCCTTGCCCTGGAAGATAATGTTGTCCATCAGAGGCAGAGGAACCGGATTGCAGACCAGAAGGTCCAGCAGATCCGTATACCATGATCGGCTTGGCCAATTTGGGGCGATCAGAAGCACTTGACACTCCTGTCTGATTTTCTGAAGAATTTTTGGAATCAGGATTGCTGGAGGGAATGCGTATGCATACATTCCCACCCAGCTGATAGCTAATGCATCTGTTGCGAAAGCGCTTGGATCTGGAATCGGAGAGACGTACGTCGTCATCTTCGCATCCTTCTTCGTTGCGAATAAATCTATGTTGGGTTTCCCCCAGTGGTCGAACAGACAATCCGCCACACATTGATTTAGTTGCCATTCCGTCGGTAAAACACTCATCCTTCGGCTCAATGAGTCTGCTAACAGATTTAACCTTCCCGGAATATGAACTGCTTTCAAGGTAATCCTGTAATTCAGGCACCAGCAAAGCAGTTTCCAAGTCATCATACAGAGACTGGGCGACTTCGTTCCGCCCTGGCCGTTTATGTAAGTCACTACTGTCGAGTTGTCTAATCGAATTAGAACACTCTTGCCCTGAACTTTCTGAAAGAAATGTTCCAGGCCCAGGACTACTGCTCGTAATTCCAGTAGATTTATATGTTCCCTTGACTGTTCCAGATTCCAAAGTCCTGATATTGTAGATTCTTCCAGGCAAGCTCCCCACCCCTCCATCGATGCATCTGTATACATCGTTACCTGAGGGTGAGGAGGGGTTAGCATAACCCCCACCAAGAGATTCTCTGTCTTCAACACCACCATTGAAGGTGGTGAATTAGAGGCTCCAACACTGACACATTCGAGTCCAGTGAACCTGTACTCTGGGTCCATTGCGTCATGAGAAATAACTGGATCGGCCGCCTGCGTAAGGCCGCCTGAGGAATGACTGGTTCCAGAGAAACCATCAACCCCAGCATTCTCAAGTAAACCCGTGCCAGGACATGACGACTGGTGCACACTGACTGTATTACTGAGATGAGTATCTGAACCCTCTCCTGAGTAGGATAAACATATCCTGTCTCTAGATCGAAGAACATTCCCAGGTAAACAAACTTCTGGGATGGAGTCAGCTCTGATTTTTGGAAATTGATTATCCAGCCTAAGTCTGTGAGAGTTTTCAAAACCATCTCCAGATTCGCCGATAAACTTTCCCGGTTGTGTGCTTTTAACAGCCAGTCGTCGAAGGGTAACACCTTGAATTCCCACTGTCTGCCCTGGAATGCAAATCTCAGGAAGCGACGGAAACTCCTCGCTATAGGAATGTGGAAATAAGCATCCTTCAAATCTATTGAAGCTGTCCACATTCCCCTCTCCAACCCTACCAACACCGATTTCATAGTCTCCATCTTGAAACTGGGTGTCTCTATGAACTTGTTCAATGGCTTGAGGTTGAGAATTGGTCTCCACCCTCCGGTGCTTTTCGTTACTAAGAACACGGTTGAATAGAAGCCCGGGCAGTTTTGCGCCAGTTGAATTGCTTCTTTTTGTATGAGGGAGTTTATCGCTTCCTCTATACACAACCTTTGATCTGGATCTCTTGGAATTTGAGTCCAGATTGGCACCAGAGACAGTCGCGATGGTGGGCCTGTCATCCAATCGGGATGATACCCGACTGAAAGCCATCGCAAGACTAAAAGGTCCTGAGTTAACCGTTCCCACTCTTGCTTGTGGTGGGCCAACCGGCCTCCCACTGGACCACCTAGGGAGAGAGGTGGAGATAAGGAGTGCAAGAGTGGCACTGTCTCCTTGGCCTGAAACACCGGAGTGGTATCTGGACCAGATCCTCGCGCGCCACGACCAGCACCGCGCGCACCTCGGTACACGGGTGGCTGCCTGGCTGGCTGCGCTGGAGGAGCCTGCGCACCCCCTCACTGCTGGCCGAATCGCACGTGGCCGAGGCCGACGTTGCGCTGGTGGCTGGCCTCTGACATGGCCACCTCCACCCTGCAGGGGATGATACGCAGGGGGTGCTGTGTGAATGCGCTCCCTACGGAGCACCTCAAACTGTTCGCGCAGCGCCCTCTGGTTGTTGACCAGAGTGACCGTCTCCTGGAGGTACTTGCATCCCTCACCTCCAGAGATCAGGACCTGCCATAGGCGTACGCAGCAGCCTATTGTACAGGTCCTGGGACGGGCACAGGTTTACCAAGGCAAACGTGCGCCTCGCCCGGACACTTCTGGTCACAGCCCGAGTCAAACAATCCAGAGCCAGGTTGATTCCATCCTGGATGGCTCTCTGGACGGTTATCCGGCTAGGCTGGCGCGATGCGGATGCGGTCACTACCCCTTGCGCCTTGATGGACGTCTCCGCCGCCGAGAACATATCAACAATATGTTCTGCCAGCGGCAGAGATGGCATGGCACTAACAGTCGACTTACCAGCTAACCACGGCCGGTGGTCTCTCTGGCTAGCCGACTGTTCCACGGGCAGGTCTGGCCTGACGCTTATAAGCCATTGACAAGGGTCTGACCAATCCTCCTCCGTGGCTATCTGCGAAAGCTCTACAAGACGAGGGCCTTCGTCTTCCTCCTGAGCATTCGCACGCGAGCTAGAAGCTGGATAGCCTGACACTCCTGGCAAGCCAGAGAAAGCATGCGGGCCCGAAAGAGCAGGCATGTTAATTTGACTGGCTTGTCCAGGAGCAGGCGCCATGGTATTGCGTGGGGCGCTTATCGCCACACCACGGCCCTGGCCAGAACCAGCTATACTCTCGGCAAGCCGAGGTATGCAGAACAACTGGCTGTCAGGTCCAACCCGGGCCACCTTCTGAGCCGTGAATTCTACTCCTGCGTGAGTAGAACCGTGGACAGTCGCCTGTATTCCCCGCGAAGGGTGCACAGACGTCAATGTCCATGGTCACGACATCAGAAGGGGAACCCAGCAGGTAATCCTCTTCTTCCTCGCCAGAAAGATTAGATTCTGGGACTACACTGGAAACATAAATGTGGGATAAATCTTTCCTTGAGGAAACGACCACAAGACGGACAACCAGGTCTCTGAAACAGACCAGAAGACGAAGACAATGAGTATTTTAGTTACGGTTAGAAAACTCAAAACCAAAATAAAAGGAGAGGAAAGTGTTCATAAAGAGCACCTATCAGATATTAGAAAAACCAGCGTTGGGCAAAACTTTAATTGTTAATAAAGTGCAAGGCTGATTATGATGTCATAATTTCAAAAAAGAAATTAAATCGATCCGAAACAAACATCCAGATGTAAAGACGAATTGTATTCATATCCAGAACATCCTGACTAGAAAGGATAGAATATTCAGGCTACACAAACATCAGATAAACAATGATAAAATGGCAAACGTTTATATAATTATTTTCAAAAATAAGAGAAGTGCCTCATATCATTAACTAGAATACCTGATTCTTTGCATAGACAAACCATCCAATCTGATGAACTGGAACACTCCACCAAGACTATGACCTCTTAACTCTCTCCACCTTAAGGGGAAAGGAATTTGACCAAGAGGGCAAAGTGAGAAGACCTTCTTACGAGGCCTCCGAATCACTGGACATAGACTTTTTGGTTAGATAACCTAACAGTACTAGTAGGAAATGGAACCTTGGTGGAGAGAAAACAAACCCTCTGTTGATGTGATGTCCTGTACAATCATAGACAGATACCTGTGGACATAAACACAAAGAAGAGATTAGTATTACATAGCGCCATTTTGAAATAAACCAACTATATTAGGCGCTTATCTTGATCAACGTGAGTCCCGGAAACACATTACACCGGGATAAACTCGCTAAAATATACTAGAAGTCACCTGATGGATAGGTCCTGGGCCCTCCTCTGGCGAATTAATACGTTCTGCCATCTCTTACAGGTGATTACACTTCTAATAATTTGATTAAATGACTTAGAATAGCTTAGAAAAGCTTTGAGCATGAACACATGTGTTGACCCTCTGCCAATAAATTAGCAATGAGAAAGTGCTAGTCTGCGCATGCGCGGTGGTGGGGCTGGCATCCGCCGGACTGCCCTCTGACTCCCTGCCCAGTAGGGGCACCTAACTTTTTTAATCTGAGTGTTTTATTGAGCGAAAGCCGATATTTAGCAATATCAGAGTATTAGGGAGGTAAGTATACTCTTGATGTGAAAATGGCCATTTTCCAAGACTACTGCAAATACCAGTTTTGGCCAGCTTGACCATTAAAGGGTTGATGTATCAATATCTGACGTAATACCACAAAGGCAGAAAACATATTTATTTATAGCGATTAAGATTGATTTTTTTAGCATCACCATTCAGCTTTAACATGTTTAATGTGAACAATTTTATGTTAATTATTATCTTATCATCATCAGCCCATGAATTGGCACGCCAAATTATGGTGCTTCGGCCATAAATATTCACTCGGCAATAAATATTCCAAGTACACCATATATTATCAATAATTAATCTTCACACAATGTTTTGCCATGGTATTACAGCAAAATTACTGAAAATAAAATTGTTTAAATTATACACTTTTAGAGGCTTAAACTGTGATCCTATATGTAATGAAATGAACTAAATCTTAACATATGATGATTTCATTCCATATAAATTAATATAATTTTTTAAGTTGCGAAATTGAAATAGAGGCACGAGCCTCTATTTCAATTTCGCAACTTAACAAATTATATTAATTTATATGGAATGAAATCATCAGACACATAATTTAAGCCTATAAAAGAATACAATTTTAACAAGTTTATTTTCAAGCATTCTAGTGTGAATATGCACCTTTAAGCACAAATGTTCGAAATTAACGTTTTGACATTAGCAAAATCCTCAAAAACATACATGGAATAAAGGTAGTTGGTACGAGCTCCTGAAAATCACCATAATTCGTCCTTAACTCGTACATATAGACACATAATTTAAGCCTATAAAAGAATCCAATTTTAACAATTTTATTTTCAAGCATTCTGGTGTGAATATGCACCTTTACGCACAAATGTTCGAAATTAACATTTTGACATTAGCAAAATCCTCAAAAACATACATGACATTCAGGTAGTTGGTACGAGCTCCTGAAAATCACCATAATTTGTCCTTAACTCGGAAGCCTTACCTTAAGTGTCTTGACAGCCACAGTTTTATTGTACCGCTTCCAGACAGCCTCATACACATCTCCATACTGACCACCCCCTGCAAGATAAATAGAATTTGCATAATAATAAAGAGAATTTGCATAACAATAAGAAGTAATAAGGGTACCAGTTTTATCCTAACTCTACCATACAGTGACAACTGTTATCAGGAGATAGCAAATACATGTATCCTACCTGTACACGTCTATATTGTCATACAATATCAGTAGCCACTCCAAGCATGTCAGGCCCCAAATCTTGAAAAATTTGGATACCATAAAAATATGGTGAAAATTAATTTACTCGTTAAATTATTTTCTAAACAAGAGGCCCAAGGATCTGTGACGCTCAACTGGACCATTAGCATTTGAAGCATTTGCATTTAAATACACATGGTTCATTATATTAAACAAGATGGGAAAAAAATTTTAACAAGAAAAAAATCTACCAATCAAAATACAGAATGGAAATTCTGGCACCTATGATCATAGGATAATTTTATCAAGTTTGGTTGAAATTGCTCAAAGTAGTAAGAAGCAATTTGACTATTACCAGTACATTTGTAATAAAATGTAAGATTTTTACCCCAAAAATTTGGACTCAAAATTCTGAATGCAAGTTCTAGAGCCTATGATCAGACAATCCTTTTGGCCATATTTGCTTGAAATCAGTTAAGTTGACAAGCAGAAGAAGCAATTTGACAATTTCCAGTAAATTTGTCATAAAATCTAATATTTTCATGCAAAAAATAGCTCCATCAAAATTCTGAATGGAATTCTGGAGCCTACCACCATAGAACCCATTTAACCAGATTTGGTTGAAATATGTCAAGCAGCTATGGAGGAGTAGCATTTTGACCATTTCCAGTAAATTTTTCATAAAATCTAAGATTCTTACCCAAAAAATTGATGAATCAAAATTTTGCATGGAAATTCTAGAGCCTATCAATACAGGATGCTTTCAGGCAAATTTGGTTGAAATTGCTCAGAATGGTAAGAAGAAGCAATTGGACAATTTCTGGTACATCTTTCATAAAATCTAAGATTTTAACACAAATAATTGATGTCTCAAAATTCCAAATGGATGTTCTAGAGCCTATGATCATTGGAGTCTTTCAGCCAAATTTGGTTAAAATCGCTCAGAATGTTAAGAACCAATTTGACAATTTCCGGTACATTTTTCACAAAATCTAAGATTTTCACACAAAAAATTGATGAATAAAAATTCTGAATGGAAGTTCTGGAGCCTACCACCATAGAGCCCTTTCAGCCAAATTTGATTGAAATCGTTAAGAATGGTAAGGAGAAGCAGTTTGACAATTTTCGGTACATTTTTTTATAAAATCTAAGATTTTCATACAAAAAATTGACGAATCAAAATTCCAAATGTAAGTTCTGGAGCCTACGACCATATTGTCCTTCCAGCCAAATTTGGTTGAAATCGGCCAATTGGTTAATGAGGAGTAGTGTTTTAAAGCAAAAGTTGACAGATGTCGGTCGGCACAATAATTTGATTGAATATTCACCTGACATTTCGTCTTTAACCAACACACTGGCTAGATTTTTACCTTCATGGTAAACAAACCTATATTTCTGGGGGTAAAAATCTACAATCCAAAGTTAACCCATTAACATAACGAAACACACATGCCATTCTTACAAACAATTTCTTAGTCAAATTTCAATTTTCTCATGGAAAATGTCCATTTGCAGAACAAGAGATTAATTTTGGAAATTTACCACTGGACTGATGGACTTGGTTATCGAGCCAGTGACTCGTGATAAAATTTTTAAAATAACCTCTTGTCGAGCAAGTGGACATTTGTCAAGGCCCCTGCATGGGATGGTTTGGGCTGCCTTAGGCATTACATGTTTAAAGTGAATACATGTTCACACTTTAAAGCTATGCATTAATAACGTAGTCTAGATGCACAGCTAAATAAATGAGCGATAATTCTAATGTCCTCTGTAGTACATGTAGGAGAATAATGAAATGATACGATCTGTCACTCAAGCATACATATATGACGCCACATTCAATTACATCACAAATTAGTGGATGTCATAATCATTAGGACGTCACACGTTAGTGGATGTCATAATCACTAGGAGGTCACAAGTTAGTGGATGTCATAATCACTAGGAGGTCACAAGTTAGTGGATGTTATAATCACTAGGAGGTCACAAGTTAGTGGATGTCATAATCACTAGGTCACAAGTTAGTGGATGTCACAATCATTAGCATGTCACAAGTTAGTGGATGTCATAATCACTAGGTCACAAGTTAGTGGATGTCACAATCATTAGGACGTCACAAGTTAGTGGATGTCATAATCACTAGGAGGTCACAAGTTAGTGGATGTCACAATCATTAGGATGTCACAAGTTAGTGGATGTCATAATCAGTAGGAGGTCACAAGTTAGTGGATGTTATAATCACTAGGATGTCACAAGTTAGTGGATGTCACAAACATTAGTACATCACAAGTTAGTGGATATCACAAGTTAGTGGATGTCACAAACATTAGTACATCACAAGTTAGTGGATATCACACGTTAGTGGATGTCACAATCATTAGGACGTCACAAGTTAGTGGATGTCACAAGTTAGTGGATGTCACAAGTTAGTGGATGTCATAATCACTAGGAGGTCTCAAGTTAGTGGATGTTATAATCACTAGGAGGTCACAAGTCAGTGGATGTCACAAACATTAGTACATCACAAGTTAGTGGATGTCACAAGTTAGTGGATGTCATAATCACTAGGAGGTCACAAGTTAGTGGATGTTATAATCACTAGGAGGTCACAAGTTAGTGGATGTCACAAACATTAGTACATCACAAGTTAGTGGATGTCACATGTTAGTGGATGTCACAATCATTAGGACGTCACAAGTCAGTGGATGTCACAATCATTAGGACGTCACAAGTTAGTGGATGTCACAAGTTAGTGGATGTCACAAGTTAGTGGATGTCACAATCACTAGGAGGTCACAAGTTAGTGGATGTCACAATCATTAGGACGTCACAAGTCAGTGGATGTCACAATCATTAGGACGTCACAAGTTAGTGGATGTTACAATCATTAGGTCACAAGTTAGTGGATGTTACAATCATTAGGTCACAAGTTAGTGGATGTCACAATCATTAGGGCGTCACAAGTTATTGGATGTTACAATCATTAGGTCACAAGTTAGTGGATGTTACAATCATTAGGAGGTCACAAGTTAGTGGATGTCACAATCATTAGGACGTCACAAGTTAGTGGATGTCACAATCATTAGGACATCACAAGTTAGTGGATGTCAGAATCATTAGGACGTAATCTTGCTCTGTCATGAACATGGAAAAGTCTGTTAAGTGTCAGAATTGTATTTCCTTATTGGATTTAGTATTTAATAAACATTCTGTTCAATATTTTGAAACTAATTTTACTGGGCACTGCTGCTGCCATATGCAGCAACAGCACCCAGTCAAATTAGTCTCAAAATATTCAACACCTTTCCTGTATTAAATTTGGGATTCTGGTAATTCAGCATCCCAAATTTATAAATTTTGATTCAAAAATGCGGACAAAAAGTGGGCTGACCTTAGTTAGAAATGGGTGAGGCACAGCTAGAAATCGATTCCTCTATTACAAAGTGCACATACCAAGACGATGTTTCATGGCGATCTCTGTCCTCTCAATCTCCCACCGGTCTGGCTCAGGACTGAACCCGAACACAGTGGGCTTATTGCGCTTGGGTGCTGGGTACAAGAGAGTTGCTACAAGACCATCAGGATGAATGGAATGATGATGAACCAGCTCGGCTAATGTGTTGAAGCGATGGTCGGATGTCACGTATGCCTGCAGGGAGATATGAAGACAAATATATAAGTGCTAAGCTTGAGAAATGAAGAGATCAGATTCAACCCATGATTAAATTAGATTCAAAAAATCTTTTTATGACATAAGAAACATTTTGGTTGAATATATTAAAATTAAGTTAAGACATGTCTAACAGGAAATGGTTGGTTGCTGAAATCAAGTCAATTTACATTTAGAAAAATATATTCAACAGTTTTGCTGTACGGTTTATGGTGAGAATAATGCCTTGAAATTAATTGAGATAATAAGAAATTTACCTAGGTTTCAGAAGTTAGAAAGATAGCATTATAAACCTAGTAATTGATAAAACTCGTCTCTCCTGCTCATTGTCGATAATTACCAGAGGTCAGTGACCTTGACCTTTAAACCAAACAGCACAGCTAACCATGTATTCAAGCTTTTTTCAGTAGATTTAACTCTTTTAAGGGTCAAACCATTCATAACCGGCCTCTGCAGTGACCTTGAGAAATGTCCTTTTGCTGACGAAGAAGGTTTTTTAAAATTTACCACTGGAATGACTGGGTCGGTTATTGAGCCAGTCATTCCAATGGTAAATTTTCAAAAATAGTCTTCTCTTCGTCAGCATATTAACATTTTATATGAGAAAATTTGAATTTTCTTTATCAAATTTAACCATCAAATGGTTAAACAATCTTGAAATATAAGCTAAGAAAGTCTGGTAAATGTTGAAAAAGGTTTTGTACCGAGGTCACAAAACTTGACCTTATGACCTCAATGTCATCGTGCAAACTCCTAACAGTATAGGCAACAATGTATACAAGAGGTTTAACCGTCTGACTTTTTTTCAGACAACATTTTCCAGGGGTTATATCTCTTGACATGCTAAATATTTTGAAAATAATTTGACTGAAAGTTGTTGGTGGCTAAGCCACCAACAACTTTCAGTCAAATTGTTTTCAAAATATTCAACACGTCAAGAGCTTTAGCTCATTGAAATTATTTCCTGGTGACTTGCAGTTAATCAAGCTTAAAATAGAATACATTGTACAATGTACACCCACCTTCCCATCAGTGTCTTCACTAATCCGATAATGGTACACACGACCTTCAAATCTGAGCGATATCGACCTTTGACCCGGACTACTCTCGCTCTCCCGCACTAAGAAGCTGCCATTAATACCACTGCTTAACAAATACTCTGATGCATTGCGTGAGATCTGTCCGTGGTACCATGAGAACTTATCAAGGCTGTTGACGGGAGCGATATAGTTGCTAGGCACCCAGCCGATGTCACCGGCTTTGTTCTTGACCTCGCACCATTCACCACCTCCGTTATACCCTAATATGGTCATCTGCTCCCCTGCAAGGCATTGAAATTATGCAAATTAATCATTCCTCCTTAGTGACATAAAAAAGAGCAATCAGTCGCAGATCCTTGTCCTTCCACGTAACTCTCGATTTTGTTCAAGAAAATAAAAAATTTCTCGAAGAAAATGTCAATTTGCATACCAAGAGAATACTATTTTTGAAAATTTAGAACTGGAATGACTGGTTCGGTTTTCGAGCCAGTCATTTCAGTGGCAAATTTTCAAAAATTGTATTTTCTTGGCCTGTAACATGGACATTCCACAAGACCATAACCAAGGCCGGCTTTGGCCGGCATGACCATTAAAGGGTTAATAGTCAAATTTGTTCAAGAAAATCTAAATATTGGCTCAATGACTGTCCATTTGCAGGCCAAGAGTGTTATTTTTGAAAACTTACCACTAGAATGACTGGCTCGATAACCGAGCCAGTCACTCCAGTGGTAAATTTTCAAAAATAATATTCTCTGGGCCTGCAAATGGACATTTCCCAAGACCACTGAAAAAGCCATTTTTGGCTGATATGAGTGTTCGAGGGTTATAGGAACAGCACTTCCTGCGTTAAGATTTGAGTTCCATCAAACCAGTAGTTTCCATAGATCCAGAATTTGATGTGGTTCGGATCTATTTTCTTTAGCTGGATCACAGTTAAAGTCTGGAAATCCTAGTTTACCATAGATTCCTTTGTTGTATTAAAATTTGGGCAAAGTCTGATTAGTACTTTATTGAGATGCAGATGCACGCACGCATGCACGCACGCACGCACGCACGCATGCACATATCAGCCAAAAATGCCTTCTGCAGTGCTCTTGAAAAATGCCCATTTCCAGACCAAGAGAAGACTATTTTTGAAAATTTACCACTAGAATGACTGGCTCGATAACCGAGCCAGTCATTCCAGTGGTAAATTTTCAAAAATAGTCTTCTCTTGTTCTGCAAATGGACATTTTCTGTGAGAAAATAGAACTTTTCTCGAACAAATTCGAAGGTTAATGGGTTCAGGAAAATGTAAGAGAACCAATCATATTAATCAAAATCTTTAAAGAAACCTTTTTTCATCCTATTACGTTCTGACTAATTCATAAATCACAGAAGTTACCTCCCTTGGCGGTGAAATTAAATGCTCAATGATTAAATTCTGTTGATATTTTGGATATTTTCTTTCATCAGATCATTTATTTGTGTTTAAGGATGAATTATAAACATCTTCGCGAGAAACAGAGGCCTAGTCTTATCACATACATTTCTACACTTCATTTTTTTGGCAAGTGCACTTTCATGATGAAGACGGCCAAAACCGGCCTTAGGCCTGCAGTGGTCCATTTGCAGATCAAGGCGTTTTCTGAAAATTCACCACTAGGATGACTGCCACTTTAACCGAGCCAGTCATTCCAGTGGTACATTTATAAAAGTAACCTCTTGGTCTGACAATGGATATTTTCTATGGGAAAATTGAAATCATCTTGAACAAATTTGAGCGTTCAACAGTTAAATCGAAGGTCATTTCACATCATTCTACAGTTTATATGCTGTTTGATCATAGAATACTTTTAAGTTGAATGACGCTGGTATGGGTTCTATCGTGATGTCATTACCACAGTACATTTTGATGTGCTCTCCACTTCGTACTGTCAACTTAACCCTTTAACTCTTGAATTTATTAAAAAAATTTAAATTCTCTCATAGAAAATGTCGATTTGCAGACCAACAGAAGACAATTTTTGAAAATTTACCACTGGAATGACTGGCTCGGTTATTGAGCCAGTCATTTCAGTGGTAAATTTTCAAAAATAGTCTTCTCTTGGTCTGCAAATCGACATTTCTCAAGACCACTGCAGAAGCCATTTTTGGCTGATATGAGGGTTAAACACGTTAAAGGGTTAATGATCAAATTTGGCCAAAAACTTTAATATCTTGCCTATTGTATGTCTATTTACAAGCCAAGGGATTACAATTTTTGAAAATGTATAACTGGAAAGACTGTGGTAAATTAAAAAAAATTGTATTCTCTTGGCCTGTAAAACGGACATTCCACAAGACCATAACAATGACTATTCATTTCCAGGCCAAGAGAGGACTATTTTTTTTAATTTACCACTGGAATGCCTGGCACGATTATCGAGCCAGGCATTCCAGTGGTAAATTTTCAAAAATAGTCTTCTCTTGGCTTGCAAATAGACATTCCTCAAGACCACTGCAGAGGCCGGTTTTGGCCGGCTTGACCATTAAAGGGTTAAAGACCTGTAGATTAACCCTTTAACTCTTTACTGCTCAAATTTAGTCAAGAAAATATAAATATTTGTTTATTGAATGCCTATATACAGAACAAGAAGACTTTTGAAAATTGACTACTGAGATGACTATCTTGGTTATAGTCAGAACCAGTCATTCCAGCGGTAAATTCTCAAAAACAGTCTTCTCCTGGTCTGCAAATGCACATTTTCTGAGAAAATTGAAATTTTCTTGAACAAATTCGAGGGTTAAAGGGTTAAACGATGTGACCAATTAGGTTAATTAATTTCAAAATATTTAGCAGTATGTTTATTAAATAGTAAAGACATACAATTCGTACAACAATGCTTACCCATCATCAATTAATCCGTTAACACTCATATCAGCCAAAACCGGTTTCTGCAGTGGTCTTGAGAAATGCTCATTTGGCTTTTTACAGACCAAAAGAAGACTATTTTTGAAAATTTACCACTATAATGACTGGCTCGATACCCGAGCCTGTCATTCCAGTGGTAAATTTTCAAAAATAGTCTTCTCTTGGTCTGCAAATGGACATTTTATGTGAGAAAATTAAAATTTTCTTGAATAAATTCGAGGGTAAAGGGTTAAGCCTTCATGACACACGTACATGTATCTACGTCATTCATGACATCATTGATTATTACGCTATCCTACATCGTGTAGTTGATTATGACATCATATGATTGACTGATAAACTGAAAAGTTCCATAAATGTAAACTGCCTGACAGATGACAAATGGACAGATAGATGGGCACATGAACGAAACTCAACTCACATAGCTCCACGTCCCATGTGAGCTAATAAATGGCGATACTAATAATAATCCCTGACATACCTCTGACAATGCTGAGTTGATTTTCACCGCCTGACGTGAAGTCAAATAGCGCGACGAACAGGTTAGGATCATCCTCGCTTTGAGAGAGCAGATTCTCCTTCGACATCCATTTCCCACCAAGACTATCAGGGGGCGGTGCATCGGGCAACGGGCGTGTCTGCAGCAAAGCTTCTGGCAAAATTAAAATAAGAAAGATTTGAATAATATGTAAACAAGGATTATCTATAATAATACAATGGACCTTTCCATTTTTAGCTATGCCCCACCCATCACTAGCTAAGCTCCACCCACACCTCGCCGTGGTGGGATTGATCGATCCCCGAATGCCCTAGCCATCAATTTCCTGAAAACTATACAGGGAAGCTGCTGAATATTTTGCAACTAAATTGACTGGGCGCTGTTGCTTCCTATGGCAGCAACAGCGCCCAGTCAAATTAATTTCAAAATATTCAACAGAATATTTATTAAATAGTAAAAGCAAACAATTTGTACAACAACACATAGACCGTCTTCAAATATGCGTTCGTGATGTACTTATCGACATCATTCATGATGTCATTCATTATGATGTCATTGTACACATCACGCAGTTCATTATGACGTCATATGATGGGTGGGTACTCTGGAAAGGTGAATTAGCCATTTGACCCTTTAACCCTGACATTTGTTCAAGAAACATTAACTTTTCTCATAGAAAATGTGCATTTGAAATATCTTTAGCTAAGCCCAACACACACTTCGTCTGTTGGGATCACTCAATCCCTGAACTCCCTGAATATCAATTTCCAGAAAACTTAATACAGGTAAGTTTTTAAATACTTTGAAACTAATCTGACTGGGTGTTGTTGGCAGCAACAGCGCAAGACAAATTAGTTTCAAAATATTCAACAGCATGTTTATTAAATAGTAGACATTCAATTCGTACAACATCGCTTAGTTCGTCATCAATTAAGTACTCATGACGAACTTAGATACGTCATTCATGACAAAATTGATTATGACGTCATCCTACACATCACGTAGTTGATTATGACATGAATGATTGACGGATAGACAGGAATTGTCCATTAGATATCAAAATATTAACCAACTGGTCTACGTGTATGATTTCTTTTAACACTCTGGTGTCAAAACTATAATTTTAAATTAAACTGAAAGATGGTGTTCATGTTTCAACAAATTTGGTGGGAGATGGTGCTGTCGTAGACAGCAACATCTTCCACCAAAATTGTTGTAAAATGTACACCAGTTTCTTTGATATTGATTCCATAAAAAATAGAATATTGACATCAGACTGGTAAGGGTTAAAATCATGATTCCAAGACTTCAGTATAGGGTTAAGAAGGGTTCAGAATTTAGTTTATCATATAAACAAGCCTTCTAGCCCGTTCCATATTTTTCGATATGAGCACATGTGCCATATTCAACCGAGTATTTTCATTGGCTGTTGGGTGCGCAACCCATTTAAATCGACCAATTAAAACATCGATTGATGTGAGCGTGACGCGTAGAGATTACTACGATTTGTTTACTACGATTTGTCATTTATAAAACGTCATCGCAAAAGTCATCATTTGACAGTTTATCAGTCAGCAGCGAAGTAATGATTGATGGCCGTGGCTAACTGCGATAGTCTTAGAAGAAAAGTGTAGTTTACGCCTGACATCGCCAGATTTTGTGTTTGTCACTATATTTTGCTGCGCATTCACTATCTGTTATCAAGTAGTCAACAATGAAATAAAAATGAACAATGAGAAATCAGATAAAAGTCACATCAGCAACTATTGGCAAATATTTCAAAATTACAGTTTATATGATAAATAAAATCTCAAACTCGGTCACTTTTCATATCACTTTTATGAACCTCATTAAAAATGATCAATTTTGCACTCGCTAAAGCTCGTGTAAATGGATAATTTTCAACTCGGCCCATAATAGTGATATGGAAAGTGACCGTGTTCCAGATTCTCTATATATCATATCTGAAGGATATACAGAGTAGCTTCCTGTGGTACATGGTATTGATAGTTGTGATTCTAAGGGTTTAGTTTATTTTCAATTTGTATTGCCATATCTTTATGTATCTCTGAAATAATTTATCTACTATCAAATTCAAGTACTTTTTGTAAGTACCTCTTCTCTAGCATCAAGCATTTTTAAACCCCTAGAAAATCAATTGATGAATTCAAGCACATTACTGATCAATATAAGTCCTACAGTTATATACTGGCCGATAAAACTTGCCTAGAGAGACTAACTAAGCAGGTATTACACATTTTTCAAAATCATTTACTGATATTAACAGGTCGTTGCAACCCAGCCTACAATGATCAAGTCAACCCAAAAACACCATAACTTTTGAAATGGTCTTGAGAAATATCTGTTTGCTTGTAAAAAAGAAAAATAGTTTTGGAAATCGAGCCAGTCATTCCAGTGGTAAATTTTCAAAAATACTTTTCTCTTGATCTGCTAAATTTCATTTTCTTTGAGAAAATTTAAATTTTCTTAAACAAATTTAAGGCTTAAAGGGTTAACCAATCATGTACATTAATCATTTAACCCTCAAATTTGTTTAAAAAGATTTCAATTTTTTTCATAGAAAATGTCCATTTGCAGGCCAAGAGAAGACTATTTTTGACAATTTACCATGGGAATGACTGGCTCGGTTATCGAGCCAGTCAATCCAGTGGTAAATTTTCAAAAATAGTCTTCTTTTGATCTGCAAATAAACATTTATCCAGACCACTGCAGAAGCCATTTTTGGCTGATATGAGCGTTAAAGCGTTTCACTGATAAATTCCCCTTATCTAAATCTCATGCCAGACAAACACAAAAAACTGTTGAACATGACTGGAAACCATTGCTGCCATTTTTTTTAGGGATTTGTCTGAAATTGCTAATCATGCAAAATCATTTTCAAAATACCCATTTGCTATGCTAGAAATCCCTCCTATCAGTCCTGGTCCTAATAAAGAGGTTGTCTCATAATACAGGTGAGTAAGACATGAAGGTATAATGGTCTTAAAATATAAAACAGCACTTTGGATTTACAACTGTAAACATATTGTGTAAATAACTGAGCAAGGAATTACAAGGTGTTTTTTATCATGTCAAATAACTGAGTAGAAAGACAGACCTATGCTAGCACAAATATCAACCAGTTAACATTTTAACATTCGTGGGCTAATAACAACTTTTGCAGTGGTCTTGAAAAATGCCCATTTGATGACCGAGAAGAGTATTTTTGAAAATTTACCACTGGAATGACTGGCTCGATAACCGAGCCAGTCATTCCAGTGGTAAAGTTTCAAAAATAATCTTCTCTTGGCCTGCAAATGGACATCATCTGAGAAAATTAAAATTTTATTGAATAGATTTGAGTGTTAAAGAGTTAATAGACTGAAGCTTTTAGTGTTTTTGTTTGTTTTGTGTATTAAGGGGGTGGGTGTGGTGTGTGGATCAAACAGTACACCCCACCCCCACCCCATGTTATATTTACAAACGCTTTCAGCACCAGATACCATATATTACATTAGGCCATATAACAAATACGTTACGATGGAAGAAATGGAGTGGTGAATATTTTCAAACTAATTTAACTGGAAGATGTTGAGCACTGCCTATGAAGGCAGCAACAGCTCTCAGTGAAATTAGTTTTAAAATATCTTTTACATAATAAAGACTGCGTCATTTCAAATTTGCAATGGCTAAAGACCCTTTAATGGTCAAGCCGACCCAAAAACACCATTTGCAACAGTCCTGAGGAATGTTCATTTGCAGGTCAAGAGCTGATTTTTGAAAATTTATCACTAGAATGACTGGCTCGATTAATCGAGCCAGTCATTCCAGTGATAAATTTCCAAAAATAGTCTTCTGTTGACCTACAAATTGACTTTCTCTAAACAAAAACGTTGATTTTCTTTACCAAACTTGACAATTAAAGGGTTAACGTGGGTGGGTTTTAAATGACAGGTGTCGCGTCTCAGCCACGTTTATTCATACATATTCAATTACTTATTATTTATTACTTGATTGCTAGATTTATCCCCGCACCCACCACCCTCAACATAAATCTGCAAACAGATCTTGAATCACAAAGGGAAGGATTATAACCACCATGTTACAGTTCTTTATCAGTTCTCGTGTATGTTCAGGTGCTCTCGACGCGGACATGCGTTAATTCTTCAATGCTAATACGTGTCATAAGGGAGGTAACTCCAGGAGATAAAATCTAACAATTCATCTGAATACAATGAGAACACTGATTTCTGGAAAATGTTCAGCGCATGAGATGACATATGATCTTTGTTATGTTTATTTGTTAACGCTCCCGGAAAAATTACTATAATTTCAGTATACATATCGACACATCGTGAGCATAATTAGTATACTTCTGAAAATATTCTCCATATGGGAGTCAGAATTCAGTATTCAGTGGTAAACCTTCAAAGATTATCTTCTCTTGGCAAATGGGCATTCAGTCATTAACGGGCAATAATTCGCTTGATCAACCGTGACCAACATCTTTAGCATTTTCTGACAATGGCTTTAGAATGCATTTTCTCAAAAGCCAATTTTAGGATCAAAAGCTAAAACACAACAGCAACCACTTTCAGCAACATTGTTTCCAAAATAGACACTCAATTTGACCTGCTGGCTGACCCGGCCACCCAATGGACCTTTACAGTTTAAACTATGTACCGCCCATCTCTAGCTAAGTTCCACCCACACCTCACTGCGTTGGGATTGATCGACCCCTGAATGCCCTAACTATCGATTTCCTGCAAACTATACAGGTAAGCTGGTGAATATTTTGTAACTAATTTGACTTGGTGCTGTTGCTGCTTATAGCAGCAACAGCACCCAGTAGTCAAATTAGTTTCAAAATATTCAACAGAATATTTATTAAGTAGTAAAAACATACAATTTGTACAACAACGCATAGTCCGTTTTCAAATATGCGTTCGTGACGTACTTATTGACATCATTTATTATGATGTCATTCTACATGTCGCATAGTTGATTACAACGTCATTTATGACATCATAGGATGGGTTGATAAAGTGGAAAGGTCGATTGAACAAGGTCAATAGAATCTCGGTAGGTGCGGGTTCCAATTTTCCAGATATTTTTGGATCAGTCCCAAAGTTGTGAAATCATAGTGTATGGTTCCCACCCTTTCCTGTGTTAAAATTTGAGCCAAATCGGACCGGGAATTTCTGAGATATACGCAAATTCAGAAATTGGTCCGATACCGAGATACAGGTTCTTTTTATTCGAATAAGGTCCAAAGTCTGGAAACCCTCTTGCATGGCAAGCTCCTTCATTGTATTAAAATTTAAACCACATCGGATCAGTAGTTTCTTTCTTCGATACAGCCCAGATTAAGCTTTGTGACTGACTGTCTAACTGGCTGACTGAGTGACTGGACTGACTAACTAACTAATTTACTAAGTAACTGACTAACTAACCGACTACTAACTGACTAACTAACTAACCGACTAACTAACTAACTAACCGACTAACTAACTAACTAACCGACTAACTAACTAACTAACTAACTAACTAACTAACTAACTAACTAACTAACTAACTTAACGAACGACATTGCGGGTTGAGCTGGCACCCGCAGCTAAAAACATATCAATGGCTCGTATATTGGATAAGTTTGTCCTTGTTCCATTTCTGCTCCAAAACCATATTACTTTATTTCAGAGATGTACTGTACCAGACCCTTCAATCAAGCTAACATGAATATGATATACAGTTATTCCCCTGTGTGAGATATTGAACCACCTGTTGTTTAAGTATCAGGGTCATAGAGTGTTAGTGTTTCCACCCACTTACACTGACTATCATAGCTCAGTGGTTTTCTCTCTTAAACCATTTCACCGCTGAATTCGCGATATTTCATTTTCAAGGCAACCATACAAGAAAACTGTTGAATATTTTGAGATTAATTTGCCTGGAAGACAAATTAATATCAAAATATTCAACAGAATAAGTTTTAATTCGTAAAGAATTTACTTTTACAGGGATTTGTCGGTGAAAGGGTTCATAGCCGAGAGTTACAGCCTTTCATCTTATATAGCATTTGTTAGAAACATTCAAGTCACCCTTTACTAATCAAATTTGATAACAAAAATCTAAATATCTCCTTATTGAATGTCCATTTGTAGGCCAAGAGAAGACTATATATTTGAGAATTTACCACTGGAATGACTGGCTCGATAACCGAGCCAGTGTTTCCAGTGGTTAATTTTCAAAAATAGTCTTCTCTTGACCTGCAAATGGAGATTTACTAAGGAAGAATTTTAATTTTCTCGAAAACTCTTGACCATCAAAGGGTTAAGACGACCGCAATGTTGATTTTAGACAGCTATACCATTGAAGGGTTAACGCTTACAGGCCAAAAATCACAACTTCTTAATATGATGCAAGGAATATTTTGTTGAATAATTTGAAACTAATTTGACTAGGAGCTAACAGCTCCAAGGTCAAATTTGTTTCAAGATATTCAACAGCTTCCCTGTATATTTATGTCTTGAAATTGAGATATGAGAATATTACAGGTTAAATGGTTAAGATTGCTGCTTGTTTGACTTGATGAATCCACCCGCTGTTTTACCCACAGCTTGAATTAGTCCTGTCAGAGAAATGGGATGTTAACTCCACAGATGATCTTAAATCATCATGATTGTTAATTCTGGTAATCTTTGCTGACAAACAGTTATGTCTTCAGAGCAGGGATTAGTTTACAAGGAGCCGGCTATGAAGTACTATATTTGAAAACAATTAGACTGCCTAGTTACTTTTGAAAATATATATATAATCTAACAAATAGTTTTAGGAGTGACTAAGGTGTATCTGGGTGAATAGTCAGACGGATGGATGGATGGATGGCTGGATGGGTGGGTGGGTTGGTGGATGGTTGGTCGGTTGAATGAATGGGTGGGTGGGTTGATACATGAGTGGAATGATGGGTGGATGAATGATGGATTGGTGGGTGGATTGATGAATGGATGGATGGATGGTTGGTTAGGTGGGGGGTGAATTGATGGATGGTCGGATGAGTGGGTGAGTGGATGGGTGGTTCGAAGGATGGGTGGGTGGGTGGGTGGTGAAAGGATGGATGGATGGATGGGTGGTTCGATGGATGGGTGGGTGGAAGGAAAGAAGGATGGGTGGATGGATGGATGGATGCGTGGATGGATGCATGGGTGGATGGATGGGATATCCGGGTGGAATACATAATCAATGGGTCTGTTGGTGTACAGTTTGCTGGATGTAAGAGGATTGGTTCATTTGATGGGTGGCTGGATGGATGGATGGATGGGTGGATGGATGCATGGGTGGATGGATGGGATGATCAGGGTGGAATGCATAATCAATGGGTCTGTTGGTGTACAGTTTGCTGGATGTAAGAGGATTGGTTCATTTGATGGGTGGCTGGATGGGTGAACGGATCGATGGATGGGTGGTTGGGGGTCTGTTGGTGTAGTTTGATGGATGTAAGTGGATTGGTTCATTTGGTGGGTGGCTGGATGGATGGATGGATGGATGGGTCGTTGGTTGGGGTCTGTTGGTGTACCGTTTAATGGATGTAAGAGGATTGGTTCATTTGGTGGGTGGTCGGATGGGTTGTTTGATCGAGAGTGTCTGATTGACTACAACACAGTACACAGGATCAGGATCAATGAACAAGATGATGGATGATAATGTGAAAATACACATAGATGTACAAAACTCATTCACAAATAGACAGAGTTTTACCTCAGAAGTTTCTATATAATATACACACATACAGTAGATCTTCAGAAATAACATACCATGTTTCCAAAACAAAACGTATTTTGAATATGTTGGACTTAATGGACCCTTCCAGCTTTAGCTATGTCAGTGATCCATCTCTAGCTAAGCTCTACCCACACCTCGCTCGCGTTGGGATTGATCGATCCCCGAATGCCCTCACTATGAATTTCATGAAAACTATACAGGGAAGCTGTTGAATATTTTGTAACTAATTTGACTGGGTGCTGTTACTGCCTATGGCAGAAACAGCGCCCAGTCAAATTAGTTTCAAAATATTCAACAGAATATTTATTAAATAGTAAAGGCATACAATTTGTACAACAACACATAGACCGTCTTCAAATATGCGTTCGTGATGTACTTATCGACATCATTCATGACGTCATTCATTACGATGTCATTCTACACATCATGTAGTTGATGATGATGTCATATGATGGGTGGGTACTCTGGAAAGGTGAATTTGATTGGTGACTAACGACAAGTCAACTTACATATGTTTAAATTGGACGAAACCAGTTTTAGCTATGCCACACCCATCTCTATCTAAGCTCCACCGATTGATCCCTGAACTACCCGATTATCAATTTCCAGAAAACTATAGAGCGCCCAGTCAAATTAGTTTCAAAATATTCAACAGCATGTTTATTAACCCTTAAATTTTTTCATGAAAATTTAAATTTTGACATCGAAAATGTCCATTTGCATACCAAGAGATAGATTATTTTTTGAAAATTTACCACTTGATCCAGTCAGCCAGTCATTCCCGTGGTAAATTTTCAAAAATAGTCTTCTCTTGGTCTGCAAATGGACATTTTTCCAAGACCACTGCAGAAACTGTTTTTGACTGATATGGTTGTTAAATGGTTATATAGTGATCATGATGTCATCCTATACTACCACGTCACGTAGTTGATTATGACGTCATATGATTGATGGATAAGCTGGAAAGGTCCATTGTACTAACTAACATGTTTCCAGGTTTTTTTGGGGAAACATTTTAAGTTATTTCTGAGCTCTAATTTACCGTGAAGACGAGCTATTAAATTTTGCTCATCTGCGAGACAAAGTGCTCTCACAACATGTGCAGAGGTGAAACAATACATCAATTACAGCACCAGGAGGGATTTACCAGTTCACCGCTATAATCATCCAATTTCAATTTCACTCCAACCATACACATGTTGAAAGATTGAAAATTAACAGCTTAATGGCCCAAAACAGCTTACACAGTGGTCTTGATGAATGTTCATTTGCAGAAAAAAATTCAATTTTTGACAATTTACCACTAAAATGGCTGGCTCGATAATCGAGCCAGCTATTTTAGTGGTAAATTTTAATAAGCAGATTTTTCTTATCATGCGAATGGGCATTGATTAGGCAAAACATTTGATTTTTTTTATCAATCTTGATTATTAAATGGTTAGGCAGCTGCTTAAGTACAGCTTCCAGTCAAATTAATTATAAAATATTCTATAAATTATTTATTATATGTTTGTAGTATTTGATCTCTAAAATTAAACCAGCTAACCAATTTCTCTTCTTGCAGGCAAACCCTTTTAAAAATAATCTGCAAGATATTAGCTATTGCAATTCGCAAATGACACCGACATATACATGTAGGTGTCACTGGCAAATTGAAGCAATTAAATTCCTGCAAATTATTTTGAAAACAATTTCACTTCAGGTCAGTAGACAATCTCTGTACTTTCAACCACTGGTTCCATATACTCCACTCCATCACGAAAATGGCATTTCAACTAATCCAGAATAAAAACGGTTAATCCCACCATGGTAGAACAGTGGAAGGAAACTTCAAGAACATCGCTTATTCTCTACTATTGAGCATTTTTCGTGGGAACAAAAAAACGGCTACCAATGGCTTCGTGTAAGCGGAGTCGTCTTTCATTTCCTGCTGCCTGTACACAAACATCTATTTTCTCGAGAAAGAATATCAGTTCTATACCTAGAATGGCACCATCTAGCCGTAGAGGAATAATTTATATTGGCAGAAAGCAGGGATCCGGTTATGAGGAAAGAATAGTATATTATAAGAATTATTATTTTTAACCCATTGACCCTGTAGTCCCAAAATTTGTTGAATAAAACTTCAATTTTCTCAAAGAAATTGTCCATTTGCAGACCAAGAGAAGACTGATTTTGAAAATTTACCACTGGAATGGCGTTAATCGAGCCAGCCATTCCAGTGATAAATTTTCAAAAATAGTCTTCTCTTGGTCTGCAAATGGACATTTCTCAAGAACACCGCAGAAGCCGTCTATGGCTGATACAAGTGTTAAAGGATTACCACGGAAGCTAGAATATCAGTATCTGCGCGTGAAAAGTGAAACGTATATCACATTGAGGTCACACGGACCTAGTTTTGTTACTCTACATACCTTTAGCCGATAACGTATACATACACCAAGCTTGATTACCGTACACGAAAAACTCATGAAACGAGGACTGACTGACTGACTGACTGACTAACTAACTAAGGTACATGCCGGTTCATTGAACTGTTATTTCCTCCGCTAAAATATGATAATACAAGAATTTAACCCTTAAAGGTAAACATTTTTCACAAACATTAAGATTTTTCCCTAGTGTATGCCCATTTGCAGGCCAGGATAAGACAATTTTTGAAAATTTATCACTGGAATGACTGGCTCGATAATCGAGCCAGTCATTTCAGTGATAAATTTTCAAAAATAGTCTTATGTTGGCCTGCAAATTGACATTCCTAAAGACCACTGCAAAGGCTGGCTTGACCATTAAAGGGTTAAGTAAATTTACATAACTATCATACATTGATAACAACCGTCAGGCACCCCCCCCCCCCCCACCCATCCCCGATGATTTTCCCCCATATCACATTGGCAAGGTAACAATACAGGAAACTTGTTGAATATATTGAAATTAATTTGACTGTAAGTCATTGCTGCCTTTAAGGCATCAAAGGCTTCTTCCAGTCAAATTCATTTCAAAATATTCAACAACCTGTTTCATATCGGAATGAATTAATTTTTTCAGGGATTTGTCAGTGACATGGTTAATAACACGATGAAAATGGTTAGATAAGCACTGGGAGTTCGCCAACAAAAAGAATTAGGTAGAATTTTAGAGAAAGACTGCTAACAATCATTCACCAATCAGACAGTCATGGTTCAGGTCCCAGGGTAGAATGGATATTACCTAGAACAACATTGTAACCACACCAATATCTTACCATAATTGAATTAAAGATATTAGCCAAATCAATGCCCACAACCTGTAGCTCATTACTGGATATATAGCGTCAAATTTTATAAACATTTTTTAGCCATAATAATAGCGTCTGGGGGGGATGTTTCAAGTAAATATCATCCATGATGATTGTTGATGCTGAGGACATGACATATCTACAGATGATGGATGTATACGTATTGTGGGCGTGGGTGTATGTGCACCCTGCGAAATGACTGATCTGACCACAGTCAACGCATTTAACACACAAGTCAGCCAGAAAAGGTTTTTTTTATTATTGATAAATGGTCATTTACACAACAAGAGTAGACTATTTTTGAAAATTTATCACTGAAATGACTGGCTCGTCATTCCAGTGATAAATTATCCAAAATAATCTCTTTGGTCTGCAAATGGACATTTTCTACGAGAAAATTTAAATTTTCTTGAACAATTTGATAGCTAAATGGTTAATAAAATTATTGAACATTGCTACACGTATGCTTCACCCGGAGACACTCCTTCCTACAAATGATTTCTCAACTTTCAATTTAGTTCCGTCTCAACTTGGTTGCGGCTCCGTGACACGCGTGTCGGGAAATCTAGCTCACCGCTGACCAAGATTAATGCAGTGGCCAGTTACAGACTCTCTGCCAAAATCAATGACTATTTAATACACTTTAGCTTCCTGATGTATATTCTTACAACCAATACCCAGTATAACTGCATGGGCACATGGCTCATGTTGCCAATATTCTATTCAGAGTTCAGTGTATAATTCAATAATGAGTCTATTGTTATCCATCACATACACGCACACACACGCACGCACGCACGCACACACACACACGCACGCACACACACACACACACACACACACACACACGCTGACCTGTAGATCAAGATCTCATGTATATGTATATTATTCCCACACATTTTGAAAAAAACCGAGGGGATATTCCAATCGCCTCAGTCTGTCCATCTGGTTATCTCCTCCGAAATCATTTGGTGGAATGCGATATAATTTGTTATGTTAGTTACCCATACGATTGCGGACTGCAAGACGACACTTACATTAGACTCCGCCCAATGTGGCGGCAAGGGGGGGGGGGAGGTGGAGATGGGGAGCAGCATAAAGTCAAAGTTGGCGGAATTCAACCAAATTTGGTACGTTCATTACCCACATCATTGCAGATTATGGGACAATGTCTACATTAGGGTCCTCCCACAGACTTGTGGGTGAGGGTGGCATGGGTGGGGGGGGGCATAAAACATCAAAGTTAGTGAAAGTGTGGGTATTTGGTGATGATGTGCCATCATGGAACTGTGCATTCCAGTTGTATATTTTATATTCTATGGATCGATCCATAAACTCAAATCTCTGAGTAATACTTTGACCCATTAACTTTCAAATTTATTCATGGAAATTCTAATTTTCTTATGAATAGAAAATGTCCATTTGTAGACCAAGAGATTATTTTTTATTTAATTCACCAAGGCCTGGTCTACGTATGCTAGACTAAAAATGCATTTTGAAAAACTTTAGCATTCTATCCAACGGACCTTTCCCGTTTATCCATCAATCATATGACATCATAATCAACTACATGACGTGTAGGATGATGTCATAATCAATTATGTCATGAATGATGTAATTAAGTTTATCACGAACCCATAATTGATTGTACAAATTCTGTCTTTTAATAAACATGCTGTTGAATATTTTGAAACTAATTTGACTGGGCGCTGTTGTAGCCAAATTAGTTTCAATATACTAAACATCTTACCAGTATAGTTTGCTGAAAATTGATAGTCAGCCAAAGTAAGGGAGTTCGGCGATCGATCGATCGATCCCAAAATGGCCGAAGCGTGGGTGAAGCTTAGCTAAAGATGGGCGGGGTATACATGTAGCTAAAACTGAATTCTTCCATTCTCAGATGTAATGTTGTCTCTGATACTGGGAAGCCGGACGCCATTGGGATCAGTAAATCGATCCATCTTCTACTTGTTCAGTATAGACTAAGACCTGAACAATAATTGTCTAGCCGCTCTTGGTCAGCAAATGGTCATTAAGCAAGACGGCTGCAGAAACAATTTTTGGCAAACTTGACCATTAACCCATAATTTACCCATACAAGTCTGCTATCAAAAACTTCAAATTTTCTAATTAAATTAAAAGATGACATGGTATTCAATTTTCAACAAATTTGGTGGAAGATGTTGCTGTCGTAGACAGCAACTTCGTCCACCAAAATTGTTGAAAAATGTACACCAGTTTCTTTCTATTGGCACAGTAAAAGATAGAATATTGACATCAGCATGGTAAGGGTTAACGTTCAAGGTGGTCAAAATAGCTTCTGTGCACAGGAGTCTTGAGATTACGGCCATCTGCAAACCAAGACTATTTTTTCAAAACTTTAATACCACTGGACTGACTGGCACGATATATAACAGAGCCAGTCAAATTAAGGATATACTTTCAAAATTAATCTATTGGTCAGCAAATGGATATTTTCTATAAGAAAATTTAAATTTTCTTGACCAAATTTGAGGAGTAAAAGGCATGGATTAAAAGTCAGTTGAAAGAAACATCATCCCTGGAACCCTGCCCCTGCGAAATGAACACAGTATGACCATGGTCTATCATGGTAGAACATAGAATTTCATGGTAAACGGTAATTTGCACAACAGTATTTTACCATGGTCTACATAGAACATGGGTTACCATGGTAAGCTAAAACCATGGTAGACCATGGTCAACTAAGGTATATTATATATTTAAATAAATATTTGGTGGCCAGAGTATACCTACATGCTTCCATCAAACTATTAGTTAGCAATTCAGGTCCACTTTCTTAACAAAGTGAAGACCTGTGCCAGGTTGTAGAGCCTACAAGATTGTAAGCATGGCCATGAGCTAAGGTAATAGTCAGGAAGATATAAAATATTGATCGATCTTTCTGTATATAAAAGACTGGTTTGCCTACATTAGAATTACTTGAATAGAGATAGAATTTAGTGTTTATTCTTATGTTTCTATGGATATGGCATTTACCGTTCAAATATCATTTAATGATGATTACGTAATTACGTGTAATAGTATAATGGAAACTATCTTTAATTACAAAGACACAAATTTATAATTAAAGAGTTACATCCCTTATTATATTATGTTAACCATGGTAGAATATGGTTGACCATGGTAAAAAAATATGTCATGGTTAATGGTCCAAAAATTTGACAATGGTCAATATTTACCATTATCACACACACCATATTTCAGTTGACCATGGTCATCCATGTTTGACGATGAGGCCATGGTCAACTTTTGCAGGTGCATGGTTGGAACTTAGCATTACCATTGTACTACCATGGTATTTGTTAGATCTTACCATGGTCTGCCATTGTAGTTGATAGCATGCATGGTCTCCCTTGACTAAGACCATGGTAGTTCACGGTAAACAGAGTCTACCATGGCTATGGTAGTCAATGGTAAACATATACTACCATGGTCAGTGCCATGGTAACCATGGACTACCTAGGTCAATATCATAATTCATGGTTATCACAGAGATACCATGGTGACCATGGCCTACCATGATGATTCACCACGGTACTTCATGGTATTTGAGAGCCGACCTTGTTAATTCATGGTTTTCCATCACATACCAGGACACCATGATATACCATGGTTGTTGGGTGGACAGTACAGACTTGGAGCTCAGACTTGTATGATTATCTTTAATTCATAAATTTATATGCTTAAAAATTTTCTAATCAAATAATCGTGATTAATATCTACTGCATAAAATATTTCAAATGCAAACAACTTTTAACTACTTAATTAATTAAGTAGAGAAAGTTGACATTTTGCTCAGTGAATGTATGTCAATTTGCAGGCCAAGAGAATACTATTTTGAAAATGTATCACGGGAATGACTCTCGAGGCATTCCAGCGATACATTTTCAAAAATAGCCTTCTCTTGGCTTGCAAATGGACTTTTCTACACACCATCGCAGCTTTCGTCATCGATATACTTTTGGTGTTATGTCTGGGTAATTTGTACACAAGCTGATTAAACAAATAATCACGATTATTCTTAAATAATCGATCGCTATCACTCAAAGCAATAATCTCACAAACATGAGCTGTACTCTAACTGTGACATGACCTCGACCTCGACACAGTTTTGGCCGCCCACACACACACACACACAAATCTATACAAGAAATATATCTGAATTGCCATGGATACATGTTTTAATCATTACGTGGTTTTATTGTTATTGTTTTCCAGCTGTTTGTATTTAAGATTCTGTAGAATAAATCTCCATATTTCCAATTACAAATTACATAAATTCCAGCAATTATATATACATTCTGTAATATGCTGTGTTTTTCTAGTAAATGTACTCGGTTACCTCATATTGGAACACTACCAGAAAATTGTTGTTTGTGCAGAATTTATAGTGCAACAGCACTTGTTTTATTCCGAAATCTGAAATATGATTTCCGGGGAAGGAAATACTATTAACCCTTTAATAGTCATACCGACCAAATCCGGCCTCTGTTATAGTCTTGTGCAATGCCCATTCACAGACCAAGAGAAGACTATTTTTGAAAATTTACCACTGGAATGACTGGCTCAGATATCGAGCCAATCATTTCAGTGGTAAATTATCAAAAATAGTTCTCTTGGTCTGCAAATAGACATTTTCTGAGAAAATTTAAATTTTCTTGAATAAATTCAAGGGTTAAAGGGTTAATGGTCATCCCAACCAAAACCTGTCTCTGTTATGGTCTTGTGGAATGTCCATCCATTTACAGGCCAAGAACACAATTTTTGACAATTTACCACTGAAATGACTGGCTCGATAACCGAGCCAGTCATTTCAGTGATAAATTTTCAAAAGTTGTATCCTCTTGCCCTGTAAATGGACATTCAATAAGCAGATATTTAAATTTTCTTGACCAAATTTGACCATTAAAGGGTTACTAACAAGAGAATGTCAGCTGGAGGTTGATATATCTCAAGATTTTCAAGATGCACAGGCGGACATTATAACACAGGGACAAATAAAAAGGTCTTAATATCAGGCACATCTTTGGGTGCTGTACAATCATCTTCTCGAGTTTCAAACAATTCTCTCTCAACATGTAGGAGGATTTGCAGCGACCAGATTTTCAAGGATGGATGTATGTCCATATGCAGAGTTCTGCTGATGTAGGGCCCTTGCACAATTTAGCAGTACAAAATTCACAATGACCCAACAGGAATATCGCACATGGGTCAATGGCCCAATAAATCAAGGCCATATTCAACTTTACTAGTCATTTTGACACTCAAATTTCATATAAATCACGCCTCCTTTCTGATAAGATGTGTCATTTGTCCCCAGCTATTTGGTGGCTCGGCAGAACCCCCCCCCCCCCACCCCCCGGCAGAACCCCCCCCCCCCCCCCCACCACCCCGGCAGAACCCACCCCCCCCCCCACCCCGCATACACACAAATGTACATACATATGGGATGGACCGAAATTTTTTTTTTAAAGATTAGGCATATCTCCACCTTACGACATCACCCGCTTGTCCTTGTGGAGAAGCAGAACAGACCACAGAGCACATACTTCAATGTTGCAGTATGTATCAGCTGCTGAGAGAAGAGATCTGGCCTTTGTCAACCTCTTTTCTTGAAAAGCTGTATGGGCCTGTGGAAGAACTGCAGAAAACCACAGATTTCATCTTGAGAACGGCTCTCCAAGTGTGATACCAGCGATCGAAAAGAAGAAGAAGAAGAAGGCATATCTCTGGTTGGTTGGTGACAAGATTTTCGGAATTTGGGATGGAAAGCGTTAACTGTGCCATATTATATGGCACAGTTAACTCTTTCCATCCCAAATTCCGAAAATCTTGTCACTGAACACCCCCCCGCCACCACTGTCCAACAAACCTCATTTAAGCTATAATCAAATTTCATCAAACTTAATTGTATTAACCCTTTATTGGTCTCAAACCAGCAAAAAAACAGCCATGGCAGTTGTCTTGAGAAATTTCCATTTGCAGGGAAATAAGTCTATTTTAAATATTTTACCATTAAAATGACTGGAGCCAGTCATTCAATTCATGAATCCAGTTTCTGAGTCAATCAGATCATGTCATCAACTAAGTGATGTGTAGCATGACATCATATTGAATTATGTTATGAATGACTCGATTTAGTCCATCTTAAACGCGTAATACTACGTTTTATTTACTATTTACTAAGCGTGCTGTTGAATATTTTGAAACTAATTTGACTGAGGGCTGTTGCTACCAAAAACATTCAACAGCTTATCCGTATAGTTCTCTGGAAATTGAGATTCGAAGAGTGCAGGGATCGATTATGACAATCCCAACATGGGCACAGCATGGATGGAGCTTAGTTAGATATGAGCAGGGCATTAGCTAAAACTGCATTCATTCCATGTCAGTCATTCCATTGGTGAATTCTCAAAAATAGTCTTCTTTCGGCCTACAAATTGACATTCACTAAGAAAAAATTTCTGTTTACTTGACAAATATTGAAAAGTAGTATTATACTGTTAAGTACAGTTTAATAGTATTTGAGCCAATGAGGATATTACTGTTTGTAGATCTTAGGGCTGTAATAGAATACTGTATAAATTAACCATTAACCTTTCAGCCCTCAAATTTGTTCAAGAAAATTTAAATTTTCTCATAAAAAATGTCCATTTGCTGACCAAGAGCTTTTTTTGAAAATTTACCACTGGAATGACTGACTCGGTTATCGAGCCAGTCATTCAAGTGGTAAATTTTCAAAAAATAGTCTTCTCTTAGTCGGCAAATGGACATTTCCCAAGACCACAGCAAAAGCTATTTTTGACCGATATGAGTGTTAAATGGTTAAAGACAGCCTGAATGAGGTTTGTATTTGTATATTTTAGGGATAATTCCACTATATAATAGAATAAATTCTGTACAAACTAAACCTTACAGACCCAAGATGACAAATTCTTTATTTATGCGACAACTGTTCTGTCAAATATTTTGAAGCTAATTTGACTGGGAGTTGTTGCTGCTGTAGAGCAACAACAGCTCCCAGTCAATTTAGTTTCAAAATATACAAGAGATTTCTGTAATTTTTGTCTTGAAACTGAGACTATGGTAATTTTAAGCGTTAAAGGGTTAACCCTTTTAGAGACAAATCCCTAAAAAAAGCAAATTCTTTACGACGCATAGAATATTTTATTAAATATTTTAAAATTAATATGACTGGAAACCATTTCTTTCTTTTAGCCAGCAATACATGTAGCTTCCCGTCATTATTAATTTCAAAATATTCAACATATTTCCTGTTTGTTTTCCCTCCGAGATTGAGACACAAGGGATATATCCGTGAAAGAGTTAATATATCTGAATAGATGACTGGTCAATAATGTCATTGGATAAACATTCATTATCATATTTTCTTATAACCACTCTTGTGTCCACAGCACCTCAAAACACTTAACATACTATGTATATTAACCCGTTAAACCGTAAATTCAATTTTCTCAAAGAAAATGTCAATTTGCAAATCAAGAAATCTATTTTTGAAAGTTTACCAATGAAATGACTGGCTCGGTTATCAAGCCAGTCATTCCAGTGGTAAATTTTCAAAAATAGGCTTCTCTTTGTCTGCAAATGGACATTTCTCAAGACCACTGCAGAAGCCATTTTTGGCTGATATGAGTGTTAAAGAGTTAATTAACCCTTTAACAATAGTCAACCCAACACGGTTTCTGCAGTAGTCTTGAGAAATGTGCAATTTGCAGACAAAGAGAAGCCTATTTTTGAAAATTTTACGACTGGAATGACTGGCTCAGTAACCAAGCCAGTCATTTCAGTGATAAATTTTCAAAAATACTCTTCTCTTGGTCTGCAAATGCATATTTTCTATGAGAAAGTGAAATTTTCATAACATATTCTAGTATTAGAATGGTTTAATTAACGCTTTAAAGCTCAGGATTTGTGAAAAAAATTGAAATTCAGCGGGTGTTTTCATGTCAACTTGAATATTAAAACGTCAAGAAAATCCAAATACTTGCTTAATCAGTATTCATTTGCAGACCAAAACAAGACTATTTTTTAAACATTACCACTGAAATGACTGCCTCGATTAACGAGCCAGTCATTTCAGTGGTAAAGTTTCGAAAAATAGTCTTCTTTTGGCGTGTAAATGAACAATCATCAAGGCCAGTGCAGATGCCGCTAAATTTGACTCGTATGACCGTAATATTTATAGGATTAAGATGATACAAGAGGGGTTAAAAGATGCCTAAAGAATTTAGGACATTGAGTCAGCTGAGCAAACAGTTAACTTTCAGTCAAATTGTTTTCAAAATATTCAGCATATCCAGAGTTAAACCACATTGAAAACACAGAAATTCAGTTAACATTTCAACCCCCAGAGATCCGAAGCGACAAACTCCATACAATTGAGGGAATAATCTGTTGAATATTTTGAAACTAATTTGACTGCAGTGCTCAACAACTCACAGTCAAATTAGTTTCAAAATTTTCCACCTCTTTCCTATAACACAGTTGTCTTAATCCTTTTAACAAAAAATCCTTGAAAAAGTACACTCCTAAGGATATAAAACTTATTCTGTTGTTTTCCAGTCAAAGTGATTTCAAAATATTCAACAGTTTTGTTGTACGGTTGCTTTCAAAACAATAAATCAGGAATTCATCAGTGAAAGGGTTAGAATAATACAGCGCTATTTAAGGGTTATAAAGTGTTAAAAATAGCCTAGAACTCAATAATAAAACAGTGTGCTGTAATATTGGTTTTACTTTATGCAGATGCGCTGTAAATTTTAAACCAGCAACAGATGTTAAGTAAGCGTAAATAGAATTTGTCGCTGACTGGAAGGGTTCAAAGAAAACATTGACAGCGCCAGAGACATATATTCAATATATCTGTTTCCATATTGAGCGCTGTAATATAAGCAATCTTGTATAATATACTGTATTTATTGGAATTTTCAAGTCCCTTCCTTAAGATACTGACTACCATATCTTTACCCTTTAACACTCATATCAGCCAAAAAACGGCTTCAGCAGTGGTGTTAAGAAAAGTCCATTTGCAGAGCAAGAGAAGACTATTTTGAAAAATTTATCACTGGAGTGACTGGCTCGATAACCGAGCCAGTCATTCCAGTGGTAAATTTTCAAAAATACTCTTCTCTTTCTCTGCAAATGGACACTTTCTAAGAAAAAATTGAAATTTTTGTGAATAAATTCGTGAGGTAAAGGGTTAAAGTACCAGTGAAAACAAGAAGAATTACACAAAATTAAACGCCTCATCACCATGGCAATAAGTGTTGCCTTCTTGTACCAAGGTCACCATGACCATGACCTTTGACTATTTCACCTCAATGGCATTGGGATGCTTCGTACCATCATACCAAACCCAACACTGGCCCCCCCCCCCCCCCGTGCCCCGAGTGAGGGTGAAGTCTAATGTCTTGAAGTGTGGTCCCCAGGTAGAATGGTGTTTAACCCTTTAACCGTTAAATTTGTTCAAGAAAATTTAAAGTTTCTCGAAGAAAATGTCCATCACTTGACCCAGAGAAGAGTATTTTTGAAAATTAAGTAACCACTGGAATGACTTGTCTGTTTATTGAGCCAGTCATTTCCTTGGTAAATTTTCAAAAATAATGTTCTCTTGGCCAGCAACTGGACATTTCAAAGACCACTTCCGAAGCCATTTTTGGCCGGCATGAATGTTAAAGGGTTAATCTCCGGAAGTCTGTCCATAAATTGCAGGCCAATATAAGACTAATTTTGAAAATTTACCACTTGAATGACTTGCACATCATTAAAAAAATAACCATCTCTTGGTCTGCAAATGGACATTTCCTATGAGAAAATTTAAGTTTTCTTGAACAAATTTGAGGGTGAAAAAAGAAATTTGTTCAAGACTAGAAATTCATACACTGATTCAAGGAGACTTCTGATATTTTCTTTTCCACCCTTTCACCGACAAATCCCTGAAAAAGTATATTCTTTAGGATATATAAACCTTATTCTGTTGAATATTTTGAAATTAATTTGCCTGGACGTCTTTGCAGCAATGGCTTCCAGTCAAATTAATTTCAAAATATTCAACTGTTTTCCTGTATTGCAGAATTGAAAATGAGATATAGGGAATTTATGGGTGAAATGGTTAAGTACGTAACCTGTCCCCTATGGAAATCAAATGTTATGTAACAAGGCATATAAATATGGTATATTGTGGAACAAATCAACTACCATACCTTTGCTTATTATGCAATATAGAGGGACAAGTACACACACCCACAGGATCAATGGTGTACGGGTGTCAATACTATTATATATAGCAAGACAGTTTTAATATGTCAATAAGTGTATAGTTGAAATGCATGACATGTGGCTATGCTAACGCAATAACGCAGGGCTTTAGATTTAGCACATTTGGGTTCACCACCTATCAGGTCTCTAAAAGCCAGTTTTGAAATTTATCTTAAAGATGGACTTTGCGCCACTTTATCAGTCAAAAACCGCTTCCGCAGTGATCTTGAGAAATGACCATTTGCAGATCAAGAGCATTTTTTCAAAATTTACCACTGAAATGACTGGCATGATAACCGGAGCCAGTCATTAGTGGTAAATTTTCAAAAATACTCTTTCTTCTCTTGGTCTGTAAATGGATATTTTCTGAGAAAATTGAAATTTATAAGATCTGAATGACCAGAAAATGTCACAGAATCCATCCCTGAGTATTTAATTGAGTGTAAATCAGTTAATTACTGTTCAAAGCGTCCAGGAAGATTTTAATTTGGGCGGATTTCATTTGGGCATGACTTCCAAAGTCACAGATAAGGGGTAACCTAAAGCCTGGCAACCGTCAACTTATCAATCCAAAGACAGTTTTGTATTTGTCTTGAGGAGGAATGATCAAGTGAATATTATTAAAATTTTTACCACTAGAGTAGCTGGCTCAATTACATAGCCAGTCATTCCAGTGGTCAATTTTCAAAAATAGCTTTCCATCTAAGCCTGCAAACGAGCATATTTACTCAGCAAAAAATTTAGATTTTCTCTATCAACCATGAATGAGAGTGACAATAGATTCTCAACTGTCTGCTTGCGAAATTTCCGTAGATTACATATTCTATGAGGTTTAACTTGGGATATGCTGGATATTTTGAAAACAATTTGACTGAAAGTTGTTGGTGGCTCAGCCACCAACAACTTCCAGTCAAATTGTTTTCAAAATATTAAACAAGTCCAGAGTTATTGCCCATTGAAATTAGTCTGGCGGCTTGCAGCAGTCAGACAGTCAACGCGGGACAGTGGACCTGCATAGGTAAATTGGATTATATATACATGTATATATAATGTCTTTAATCTTTTAAACCTCGGACCAGAAATGACAAATTCGTTACTATATAGCTATTATTCTCTTGACTATTTTGAAACTAATTTAACTGTCCAGAGATGATGCTGATGATGGTAGCAACATGTTCCCGCTAAATTAGTTTCAAAGTATTGAACAGCTTTCCTGTATCAGGCTGCCTTGAAATGGAGGGATTATAATATGTCAATGGTTAAAGGGGGCTAATCGAATATTCTCAATTTACAATACTAGCAATTTTACGACAATAAATTTTGCTTAGCATAGGCCGGATACTTATTTAGACTGGATAAATTTAACCCTTAAATGGTAAAATCTGGTTGAAAAAAATCTAAATATTTCCATTCTGAATGTCCATTTGCAGGGAAAGAGAAAACTATTTTTTAAAGTTTATCTTTGGAATGACTGGCTTGGCTACCGAGACAGTCATTCTAGTGGTAAATTTTCAAAAATAGTTTTCTCTTGCCCTGCAAATATTCATTCCGCAAAACCACTTCAGCGGCCGATTTTGAGTGGCTTGACCAGTAAATGGTTAATCCTTTATATATAACTGTAAAGATTTGTCATGATAATCTAAACATTGCTTAGAGAATATCTATTTGCAAACCAAGTTAACACAATTTTTGAAAGCTTAACATTGGAATGACTGGCTCGGTTATATAACCAGTCATTGCAGTGGTAAAATTTCAAAAACTGTCTTCTCCTGGCCTGCCAATAAACATTTCTCAAAATGCCTGCAGAGGATTGTTTTGGTCGCCCTGACAAGTAAAGCATCATGGCAATGCACTGACCAGTACTATATGGCACCTTGCCAATGGACAGCTGTTGTGGTCATTATCATTATGGTCAACATGCTATAACAATTGGCAGTACAGGTGGTTTAATGTTTTACTTGTTAAGACTGCCAAAACTGAACTCTGCTGTGGTCTACTGAAATCTCCTTTGCAGCCCAAAAGAAGACTATTTGAAAATTTACCACTGGAATGCGTCCCGAATGCCTGGCCAGTCGAAAAGATTCAAAACATTGTCTTCTCTTGGCACAAGCCATTCAAATGGATATTCATAAACTGTCTGACTGATACATTAGCCACTAGATAATAATTTCAATAGCCAATTTAACTCTAGACGGCTGAATATTTTGAAAACAATTTGACTGAATGTTGGTGGTGGCTTAGAATATTTATTTGTCAATTTGTATCTTTGTCGTCACCAACACGTTAACGAATACAGGAAGAGAATAATTTGTTACCCTCGCATGTATGGGGATGACAGAGGGTACTGCATTGGGGGGGTGGGTGTCTGTGGGTCCGGAACAGCATTAATCACCAAAACTGCTGATCTGATTTGGCTAATACATATATTTCAACATAACAAAGGATCTTACCAGCCTTTAGTCGTAATCTATAGAGAAAAGATCAGGATCAATATTATAAAATTCAGGATCAATTGATATCTATTGGTACGATTTGGCAGAATTCTTCGCACAAAAACGGGTGTGGCCATACACTTAGAGTCCACAAAGTTGGTCATGACAAAAAAAAATCTGGAAAATCCAAAAATAAATCAGCAAAATCTGGAAATGCTTTACAATGTGACATAGGATTGTACGAATGGGGTCATCAAGCTCTGATTGTTCTGTCAGTAATTAGAATATTCAAGAAACAGACTGCAAGTGTGCACACACGCTCACACAACCAGTTCCAGCCACACCCTCAGTCTAAAACATGCACACGCACACGCATCCAGCACTCATAATGAGGGAAAGAGCATTTAGGAATCACACAAAATGCATGATGACTGCATGACAGACAGACTGACAAACACCCATTTAACATTCTCAGCATATGGACTTTGAAACCAGTCATGAGTCACTACAACCAGATGCCTGAACCGCACCAACACTCCGAGGCAAATATACAACAAATCTCTTTTTAATATTACCAACTTCCCATATAAATATTTTGAGATTAATTCGACTGGAAGCTGTTGCTGCCTTAGGCAGCAACAGCTTCCAGTCAAATTAGTCTCAAAATATTCAACAACATACGTGTAATTGTACAGTTGCTTTGGAAACGGGAAATAAATAAATTCAGAAGAAACAGGATTAAGATAAATATTTGTGAAAATGTGCAGAAAAGAAATGCTACAGAGTAATGTACCAGAAACATTAACCATTATATGTCTCAATCAATGGATATTAACCCTTAACACTCATATCAGCCAAAAACCGGAACTACAGAGGTCTTGAAAAATGTACATTTGCAGACTAAGAAGACTATTTCTGACATTTACCACTGGACTGACTGGCTCGATAGCCGAGCCAGTCATTCCAGTGGTTAAATCTTTAAAAAATAGTCTTCTCTTGGTCTACAAATTAAGATTTTTCATGAGAAAACTTATCTTGAACAAATTTGAGGGTTAAATGGTTAACCCTATGAATCATAATCAAAGAATACTGGTATGAATTATAAAAAATCAAAAGTTATTGAGAAAGCTGTTGCTAATGAACAACTTCTGTCGGCAGCAACGGCTTCCCGTCAAGTTTTTCAAAATATTCAACAGAATAAGATTTTTAAATATCGTAAAGAATATATGTTTCCCGGGATTTGTCAGTGAAAGGGTTAAAGATAATTTGTCGATTTATCCCTTGAAATTCCAGTGTCTCAATTTCAAAATAACTCTGTTGAATATTTTGAGAACTGATTTGACTGGAAGCTGTTGCTGTCATAGCTTCCAGTTAAATTAATCTCAAAATATTCACGAGAATGTATCTTACATCATGAAGAATTTATCGTTTCTGCTCTTTTTTTTGCAAGGGTTAAGTGTAAAACATCCCACCCACTCAAACACAAAGATGGGAATTTATAGCATATCTTTAATCCTTTACTGGTCACCCGGACAAAATCAGCCTTTACAAGGGGCTTGAGGAATGTCCATTTGCAGGCCAAGAGAAGCCTATTTTTTAAAAATTTTACCACTGGAATGGCTGGCTCGGTCATCGAGCCAGTCATTCCAGTGGTAAATTTTCAAAAATACGCTTCTCTTGACCTGCAAATTGACATTCAATAAGAGCATTTTTAGTTTTTCTTCACCAAATTTGACCAGTAAAGGGGTAAAGATTGAAACTGACCTATCTATATATTTAAATATCACTTGAATTCAACCTTTAAAGAGAGCCTAATTATTTTCAAAGTATTGAGAATATTTCAGCCGCATTATACATACATGTACACTCAAAAGATTTAACCAAATAACACGCTAATTCTGGCCAAAAACGACAGTGGTCTTGAAAAACATCCATTTGCAGACCAAGAGAAAGCGATTTTTGAAAATTTACCACTGAAATGACTGGCTCGATAACCGAGTCAGTTATTCCAGTGATAAATTTTCAAAAATAATCCACTCTTGCAGTGCAAATAGACTTTTTCTTTGAGAAAAATAAAAATTTCTCGAACAAATTTGCGGGTTAAAGGTTAAATGATGCGGGAGATTATTATTTAGCGCTTAGCTGAGACAGGGTAAAGATGCACACATGTCATAAACGAATATATCTAAAACAATTTCTTCTAAACACCTCCATATGTTAGTATGTTGTAGCACCCACAGACACACATGCTCTCGCCCCGCCCCCACACACACACCCCACCACCCCCACCCAACTGTAATAGAGATAGCTTTTACAAGACAAGCAAAATCCCTTTCAACACTTAGAGATCAGACGTGACAAATTTCTCATGATCACTAAAGAAATGTTTCATTGGATATTTTGAAACGAATTTGACTGTCAGCTGATGCTGCCTACATGTAACAGCTTCCAGTTAAATTAATTTCAAAATATTTAACGTGTTAATAATTAACTGTATTTGAAACTGAGATACTGGGTGTTAATGTGTTAATGGCTGGTACATGTATCGCTGTCGTAATCATTTTAACTTTCATATGCAAAGTGAGGCAAAACAGGGGATAAAATGGCAATTACAAAATATATTTTCCAAAAATTATCATTTAACCCTTTAATGGTCAAGACGGCCAAAACCAGCCTCTGCTGGTGCCTTGGGAAATGTCCATTTGCAGTCCAAGAGTTCTTTTTTGAAACTTTACCACCGAAATGCCTGGCCCGAGCCAGTCATTCAAAAGGTAAATTTTCAAAAATTGTCTTCTCTTGTCATGTAAATGAACATCCCATAAGTAAATATTTAAATTTTTCTTGATTAGATTTGACCATTAAAGGGTTAATTACTCGAGTAACGACCTTAAGTCGCTGACACATCACATGATACAAATCATTAGTTCTCTTTTCTCGCGTCGCCATTTTATCAAAATCTGGATTACATTTGATGAAATAAACGATGTTTAATAAAGTATAAGCACTATTTAGGCGGTCCCAGTTAATAATTTCACTCCCGCGATTATGGATATATATGCGCTATACATTAAGCATAAGCGAAAACGGTATGAAATATTTAGCGTGGAAAATTTTTGTTCTATTTTTTTTTGTCTTCATTCTGTACTTTTGGGAATTTGGGGCTTAGTTTTATATCTTCACAGTTATCAAAAACAAGGGGCCGGGATAATTGGGAGGGGCGGTTAAAACAGGGAAAATACAGTAACTGACATATTGCTGTTTTGGAAACATCATCTGAACTTATTTATAAGCTGTACTCTATCAGCCCATCATTACACACACATATATACCAGCATACCTATCAGTAAACCTAACCATCCATAACTCTCACATTTACTCCAGGGTGTGTTAGAACATTTATTTATAAGTAACATTTACAATAAATTTGTTAAAATTAATTTTAAAATTAATTCAAATTCCAACCGATGCCACATGCACCATATTTCAGTCAAAATTTACTTAAAAAATCGAGTACATTTTAAAAGAAATTTATCTCCACTCGAACATACAGTTACATGAGAATTTAGAATAAAAATTGTTATTGCATGACTTCGACCTAATAAACCAGTCATGGGGGACTTAGTTTTGAAAAAAAAAGGTGGTATGTGAGAGATGGCTGCTTCAGATTGGTCTTTGCAAAGAGCACTTAATGCATATGTTTCTTTTTCGAGTCAAATTGCAAAAGAAACATTAGTTTTGTAAATGTTAGTGTTTTGTTTGTGTGTCTGAAGCTAGCCATTTACAAAGGTGTGAAATTACAGGACAGCTGAAAAAAAAAAAAATGTTCGCAAAACAAAACAAACTGTACTGTTGAATGTTCTAGAACAAAATTTGATTGGAAGCCCTTGCTGCCTAAGGCAGCAATGGCTTCCAATCCAATTATGTTCTAGAACATTCAACAGTAGTTTATTTTGCAATGGCTTCCAATCAAATTAAGTTCGAAATATTCAACAGAACATTTCTTCCATAGTGGTCAAAATTGTACTAAGTAATGTTATGTGATTCGGTTTTTGTTTTGAAAACATGTTAACTTATTTATGAGCTATCCTGTAGATGCTGGCCTGGTAGACTGGGGCAATAAACATAATATTACTTGGGACAATATAAAGCGCTACGCAGTATGGTCAGTGGTCTACCAGACAGTACTGTTGGCTCAAGAATTCTTTTAATACTTAGCATTGACAGCTTCCAGTCAAATTAATTTCAAAATATTCAACAGAATAGGTTTTATAATCGTAAAGAAAATACTTTTTCCGGGATTTGACGGTGAAAGGGTTAAGTAGCGTGGATTAGTGGATTAGTCGCATGTGAATAATTCATTAATCCTAATCCTGTAACACCACAAAATTACCCACAAGTCAACATTCTTAACCCTTTAATCCATAAATTTTCTCAAGAAAATTTCAATTTTCTCATAGAAAATGTCCCTTTGCTGACCAAGAGAAGACTAATTTTTAAAATTTACCACTGGAATGACTGGCTCGGTTATCGAGCCAGTCATTCCAATGGTAACTTTTCAAAAAGAGTCTTCTCTTGGTCTGCAAATGGACATTTCTCAGACCAGTGAAGAAGCTGTTTTTGGCTGATATGAGTGTTTAAAGGGTTACCTCTCAAATCTGTCTATCTGCAGACCAAGAAGATTACACTTGAAAACTTATCACTGGTTATCGAGCCAGTCATTCCCGTGGTAAAATTAAAAAAATAGTCTTCTCTTGATCTGCAAATGGACATTTCTTAAGACAACTACACAAGTAATTTTTTGCTTGAGCGCTATAGGATTAATGTTTATCTACACACTTACCTATATTATAATGAAGACATTAATGGCTAAGTCAGCCAAAATCAACATAGATCCAATGGTTTTGAGAAGTGTCCATTCTCAGGCCAAGAGAATATTTTTGCCAATATACCACTATAATGGCTATAAAAGGAAATTTTTGACAATTTCCCATGACAATGACTGCCTTTGTTATGTCTTAGTTTGTCATGCAAATGCACATATCTCAAGACCGGCTTGACCACTAAAAGTGTTACTTATCAAGTCATGTCACAGTCTTGAGTAGTGTCCATCTTATTAGTAACATTCAGGGTTTTATAACAAAATATCCATAAAACATGTAAAGTAATTTATCCGCTTAATCAGAACTTTACAATAAAACAGTGTCTCTAAAATAGTTCAAGGTCGGTCATCACCACATGCACTTAACCAAGTCATTGTTAACCCTTCAATGGTCAATCCTGGCAAAACTGACCCATGCAGTGGTATTGCGGAATGTCTATTTGTAGTGCAAGAAGACTATTTTAAAAATCCTACCAATTGGAAGGCCTGGCTAGATAATTGAGCCAGTTATTCCAGTGGTAAATTTACAAAAATAGTCTTCCCATCACCTGCAAATGGACATTAAGAAACAAATATTTAGATTTTCATATCTTAAAAGTTGACCATGGATCATTTAACACTCTACCCCTTGAACGTTTTAAAAAATCTTTTCATAGAAAATGTCCATTTGCAGATCAAGAAGACTGATTTTGAAAATTTACTACTGGAATGACTGGCTTGGTTATCGAGCCAGTTATAAATTTTCAAAAGTAGTCATCTCTTGGTCTGCAAATGGACATTACTCAAATGAGTCAAGTCCACTGCAGAAGACATTTTTGGCTGATATGATTGTTAAAGGGTTAACTCTCAAGCTGGCTAAAGACAGCATTTGTCATGTTTACGGTGGTCTTGAGTAATGTCCATTTGCTGGTAAAGGGAAGACTATTTTTTAAAAGCCATCACAGGAATGTCTGGCTCGATAACACAGCTAGTCATTCCAATGGTAAATTTAAAAAAAAATTCTTGTCTTCGCATACAAACAGACACTCAATAAATAAATATTTAGATTTTCTTACCCACATTGGAACATTAAATGTTTACCCCTTTGAACCCTGGAGTCGCAATTTCTTAATTTCAAGGCAACAATACAGACAAACTGTTGAACATTTTGAAACAAATTCGACACAAATCTGTTGTTTCTATAAGCAGCACCAGCTCCCAGTCAAATTAGTTGCAAAATATTCAACATAATATTTCTTAGTGTCGATTTATCGCGTTTGATCTTTCAGGTTCAAATGGCAAACCCTTTCAACGGTGCATTCACCATGAATCTCATTTTCATGGCAACCCTATATGAAAACTCGATTATTTCAAATTATTTAACAGAATAAGTTTTATTTCATAAAGAATTAACTTTTTCAGGGATTTGTCTGTGAAAGGGTTATTAACCCTTTAACACTCATATCAGCCAAAAACAGCTTCAGCAGTGGTCTTGAGAAATGTCTATTTGCAGACCATGAGATGACTATTTTTGAAAATTTAGCACTGGAATAGCTGGCTCGATAACCGAGCCAGTCATTCCAGTGATAAATTTTCAAAAAGTCTTATCTTGGTCTGCAAATGGACATTTTCTATGAGAAAATTTAAATATTCTTGACTAGATTCGAGGATGAGAGAGTTATTAAGATAACGGCTGTTCATTCCAGTACAATGCATTTCTCCATAATCATGTACAGAATCTTACATATGTACTTTAGATCATGAAGCTCAGTTACATTGTCATGAGATAATCAGGTTCATGATCGGACACGAGCCACCAGCTTCTGAATCAATCAATACACATTATAAGACTGCTTAGATGATAGCATCTTCCAGAGCCGGTCCAATTTATTATTGCGGAGGACATGAGCAGTAATGGGGGGGGGAGCCTTGGAGGGGTGTCCCTCTCTCATCGATGGGTCGTCACTGAAAAAATTGAAAATCTGATGCTCTGAGAAGGCATTTAATGGTTTCTCAGAGCATCTAATTTTCTCCTGAGAAGGACCCTGAACCACACGTCTATGGAGGGGGGGGGGGAAAGATGCTCAACTATGGAAGGGGGGGGGGGGGGGGACATGCAGCTATTTCCTGCATTCTAAGTGATAAAATAACATTCTTATTTTGCTTTGAGTGTTGTCGTTAATTTGCCATAAAATATGGACAGAAATTTAACCCTTTAATGACCATACCGGGCAAAATCGGCCTTTGTTATGGTCTAGTGGAATGTCCATTTACAGGTCAGAAGACAATTTTTAAAAATTTACCACTGGAATGACTGGCTCGATAACCGAGCAAGTCATTCCAGTGATAAATTAAAAAAAATTGTATTCTCTTGGCCTGGAAATGGACATTCAATAGGCAGGTATCTAAATGCTCTTGACCAAATTTGACCATGAAAAAGTTAACAATTATCTTATCACAATAATTCTCGCTGATCACTCCTCCCAACGCATTATAATTTTGCCTTCACAGCACAGCACTACTTCTGGGTGGACTGGTGGAGGCCCCTGTTCAAAATTTTCAAATTTTATATTGGTGGAGACCTCTGGGAAAGTGCCCAGTCCTAAATCTGCCCCTGGCATCATCAGAGGATTATTCTAAGACTATAAAACGGTCGCCAAAATTCACATCTAACACTAGATTGCTCGCCTGATGACGCCGCCGGCACGTCGTCGCAAATCCTCACGTTCACCTCTGTGACCTTTTAATCCCCCAGGTGGCAGATCCCAACAGACCAGCATGCCCTTGGGGGAGGAGCCAAATGTAAATTTCCTCTTCCACTCCGCAATCATATGGGAAACTAATACATATACATACCAAATTTGGTTCTATTCTGTCCAATAGTTTTGGAGGAGTTGTGTTACAATCACTTTCTTGAACTCTGACATCTTGAACTCTGACCCAGACCACCATGCCCTTGGGGAGGAGCCAAATGTAAATTGTCATCTTGCATCCCGCAATCATGTGGGTAACTCACATACAATGTACCAAATTTGATTTCGGAGGAGTTGCATTACAAACCATTTCTGCATACACACGAGTGCATGCGCACGCAGACAACCACGCACATTAAAGAATGAACGCACCCACACACATAGATGGAACAGCATAATTCCCACTATTCTAATCTTTGAAAAAATGTTGGGGGATAATCAAGTCACCTGGCTGTATTTAAAGAGATCTATCTGTCTATTATTGCTACTCATTGTTTATGCTCTAAAAGGGGAGGTTCTTAAAGACCCACATTCTCACCAGAATGTGTCTCTCAATTTCCAGACAAATACACATGAAAGCTGCTGAATATTTTGAAACTAATTTGACTGGAAACTGTTGTAGGAAGCAACAGTTCCCAGTCAAATAAATTTCAAAACATTCACAAGAATATTTCTTACGAGATAAATAATTTCTCATTTCTGGTTGGTGATGGATAACGGGTTATGCTAATATCTTCCAGCCACCTGAACATATACACTGTAGGATGTGATTAGACCACACATATTGTTCTATTGTTCTCCTGAAGAGAATATCCCTTCCCCTGAACAGTGACTTGATTGGCTTCCTGCGCATAACCACAGGGTGCTGCAGTAGCCTGGAAGAGACAGGCTGAACATCTGTTCTTATGGAAGCCAAACTATGACAGGAAGATGTGTCCGTCTCTATAGTAACTATATATAACTGCACAAGCACATTACGTACAATACCTATATGTAATGGCCTGGACTATAAATATCCACTTACATGTACATATAATATTGATTAATATCATGAATATTACCAATGTTTAGTCTATTTTTACAGACCTAAATAACATAGTATTACTCCATATGAGTCCATACTCTAAGACATTAACCCTCTCAACACTGAAACCACCACGCCAATAGCCTGTTCAACATTTTAAAACTTATTTAACCGAATTTAAATTTAATTGTTACAATTATATAGTATTACTCCTTAGTCCAAGACATTAACTCTTCCAGCACTGAAATAGTATGTTAATTTCAAAGCAACCATACCAATAACATGCTGAATATTTTGAAACTTATTTGACTGGAAGCTGTTGCTGCCTAAGGCAGCAACAGCTTCCAGTCAAATTAGTTTCAAAATATTCAACAGATTATCTTTTAAATTATTAAGAATCGATCATACCTAGGACTTGGTTTGAAAGGGATAATTATCCTCGAACATGCTATAATTACCGCATTCAAAATTGGTTAATATGAGAACCTGTTACGATCAATCATTAATTGATCATCTGTTAGTATGTAAAACCAATCATTGATCACAAAATTAGTACCAATTCCCAACACTAGCCTAATGTAAACATCGCCTCACGATCATCAATCATGAGTAACTCGCATAGCAAATTTGGTTGAATTCTGCCAACTTTAGCGATCTGCCTATCCACCCAGTTACTCTTAATAATATTCTTCCCCTTCCACTGCGGGTGGTGCCTAATGTGAACATTGTCTCGCAATCCGCAACTTACCAAATTGGGTTGAATTCCGCCAAATTTTACTGTTTTCCCACACCTCTGGGCGTTGAGCGTAATGCAAATGTTGTCTTGCTGTCCGCAATCACATAAAAAATTTGACTAAATTCCACCAAATGGTTTCAGAAGAGATTACTGGCCAGATGGATGGATGGACAAATGGATAGACAGAGGCGATAGCAATATCTCCTCTGTTTTTTTCAAAACGCATGGGGATAATTATAAAGTTCTTACCACGGTCATCATTCTGAGAACAATTTGACTTACAGGTTATACAGGTAGTCTGAGTGCAAATAAAATTCAACTTGAATAATGAGTACATTCATGCAACTTTCACAGCAAATGTTTCCAAAATATTCAGCTGGTTTCTTAAGCTATCCAAGTGATCATTTAACTCTTTAATGGTCAAGATCGGTCAAGAAAAATGAGAGCTTTGCTTAGTCAATGTCTATTTGCATGCCAAGAAGGCTATTTTTGAAAATGTACAACTGGAACGACTGGATTGTTAAACGAACCAGTTATTTAACCCTTTAACCATAGAAATTGTTCATGAAAATTTCAAATTTTCTCATAGAAAATGTCCATTTGCAGACCAAGAGAACACTAGTTTTGAAAGTTTATCACTGGAATGACTGACTCGGTTATCGAGCCAGTCATTCCAGTGGTAAATTTTCAAAAATAGTCTTCTCTTGGTCTGTAAATGGGCATTTCTCAAGACCCCTTCTGAAACCATTTTTGACTAATATGAGTGTTAAAGGGTTAAGTAGTTAAGTTTTCAAAAATAGCCTTATCTTGGCATGCAAATGGATATTCTCTATATAAACGTTACATTTTCTTGACCAATCTTGACCATAAAAGGGTTAAAAAGAAAACTATTCCTATATATGTATAAATCAAATCAGTGAATAAATTCAATTGACATCTGAAGGACTGTCCATCACAACACATCTGCAATTACCCAGCATCTTCAAGAGATAACAAGCTATCCCTGGAAGAAGTATAGAAGTACATGTAGGCCTGTAATTGGCTAGAGAAACTCTTCACTGTGGTACAGGCAGGAGCATGTATGAGATCTAGAAACGTAGGGTATACACATATCTCCCAAAAATTCAGGAACAGATAAATGAGTAACAAAAAAAAAACAGGCTAAAAATGAACCACCATTTCAAGTGTTTGAAAAGAACCGTATTTTCCCTAATTTAACCGCCGGGCGGTTAGCGGTCCCGTAAGGGGGCGGCTTAATTAGGGAGAAAAATTCACCGTAGATCGTCGTTATTTTGTCGGGTACCCGATAGGTGGGTCGGATATAAATGTATAATGCTCACGTATTGATTATATATGTAGACAGTACATTCCGAGTTCCCGAGTCCATTAAATTAGGTCTGTAAAATGCAGACGATTGTTCCGAGTATTAATCAGCTTGCGCTATAGGCCGAGTTTATGCTGTCACTCGAAGCTACCTTCCTATGTATGTGGATTGTGAAGTATCTACCTGGGTACTAATATTAGTGTCTTGCCGCTACTCGAGTAATGACCTTAAGTCGTCCCACTAAGCGGAAGCTGATACATCACGTGATACAAATCATTATTTCTCTTTTCTCGCATCGCCATTTTATCAAAATCTGGATTACATTTGATGAAATAAACGATGTTTAATAAAGTATAAGCACTATTTAGGCGGTCCTAATTAATAATTTCACTCCTGCGATTATGGATATATATGCGCTATACATTAAGCATGGGTTAATAACAATGTACTGGGCGTGTCCGCCCGTGGTGGGCGTGTCCGCCCGTGGTGGGCGTGTCCGCCCGTGGTGGGCGTGTCCGCCCGTGGTGGGCGTGTCCGCCCGTGGTGGGCGTGTCCGCCCGTGGTGGGCGTGTCCGCCCGTGGTGGGCGTGTCCGCCCGTGGTGGGCGTGTCCGCCCGTGGTGGGCGTGTCCGCCCGTGGTGGGCATGTTGGTCCAGGGGAGAAGCGTCCCTTATCCGGCTTGGTTTATGCCCATAGGCTCCATTGTGTGGAGCTGGTGTATCCAATGACAATCCTTCTGTTTTCTCCATGGGGTGGAGTTTTCATCGTCCGGGTCTGATGAGAGTACCTAGATAATTCTAAACCGCAAGTCAGTTCTAGAATGTCCATGTTTATTGAAATGTCTGGATACGGGTGTGTCGTATCGTTCACTCCTGTGGAGGTTTGATATCGATCTCAGATGTTCTTGGATTCTGATTTTGAAGCTGCGTAGAGTTTCTCCTACATACTGTTTCTTACATTTGTTGCAAGTTAGTAGGTAGACGATGTTCCTCATCTGGCAGTTGCCTATGATCTTGGATCTGTATGTTAGGCCTGTGTGTGAGCTAGAGAAGAATCTGGGTTTTTTGCATCCATTGGCAGATGTTACAGTTCTTGGTGGTGCATGCTTTTAGAGGGTTTCTGTGTTGTGTAGGGGCATTATCTGATGGAAGTTTAGTCCTGACAATCATATCTTTGATTGTTTTGTTTTTTCTATAACTGAAGAGAGGAGGCTCTGGGAAAGCCCTTCTGCATTTGCTGCAAGTTTCCAGAATTGGCCAGAACTTCTTGATGGTTTTCTTCAGAAAGATGCCAGTTCATGTGAACTCGCAGACAAAAATGGGCCTCTATAGAGTGTTTGTGGTGGTTGTCTTTGGTGGCGGGTGAAGGATGCTGTGTCTGTCCTTTGATCTGGCTTTTGCCCTGGATTCGTTGAGAATTTTGATAGGGTAACCCCTTGCTTCAAAATATCCTTGTAGAATGATGCTATTTTTGTTGTAGTCTTGTATTTGACTACAGATGCGTCTCAATCTGAGGAATTGTCCAGAATTTTTCACGGTCCTTGCGGAAAGCTGTGGCTTCCGTGCTGTCAGGATCGTGACGTAAAGGAACCTAAAGGAGTTCAGAATGTCTGCAGTGGTTGAAGAAAAACTGACTGTAACCGAAAGAAGTTTTCATTTCTTTAGCTGCAGAACACAGTCACCGACTCACCGGTCATCATCATCATTATGCTACCTGATAATGACTCACCTGGCATAGGCAAGGCTAGAAATTAACCAATCATTACGTGATCCGCGTTACGCCTTTTTAGCATACGGATCAGTAATGGATCACCGCTTTAGGACAGTAACTAATTAGCAACTTGATCACTGTGTTTCAGCAGGAGTAGTTTTTCAAATTCAAACAAGATTTACGATTTACTAACTTCATGAACCAGTTAGCGTAAGCCGTGCTGTTTTAACCCGTTAGTGATCAAGCCGACCAGAAGTAGTCGTTATATAGGTCGTTTATACTTTGCATTTATCATTTATACCATAAACTGTCCATAGAATTTATATTGCCAGCCATTCCAGTGGTAGCTTTTCAAAAACAGTATTCTCTTGGCCTGCAAATGGACATTATGTAAGCAAACATTTTGACAATTAAATGATTAATTATCTTAATAATATGGTCAGGTGTAAATGGCGCATTCAGAATATATTCTGTGCAGTACTACAGTCATGACAGTACAGATCAGTACAAAATTCCAGCTTTCTGTGAATTTTCTAGTGTACTTATCCGTATGGATCATGATTAACCCTTTACTGGTCAAGCCGGCCAAAACCGGTCTCTGAACTGGTCTTGAGGAATGTCCACTTACAGGTCCACAGAAGACTATTTTTGAAAATTTATCACTGGAATGACTGGCTCGATAGTCGAGCCAGTTATTCCAGTGGTAAATTTTTCCAAAATAGTCTTCTCTTGACCTGCAAATGGACATTGAATAAACAAAAATTTAGATTTTCTTGACCAAATTTGATATAATAATAGATTAAAAAAGTTAATTTCTAGCCAACCAAGTCAGTTATATATTCTAAATTAAATACTCTACTTTCAGTTTCACATATATGATTAACCTTTTAACTATCTGACTACTGCAAGCCACCTAACCATAAATTTAATGAGCAATATCTCTGGATATATGCTGAATATTTTGAAAACAATTTGACTGAAAGTTGCTAGTGGTATCCAGAGTTTTCCCCATGGAAAATATAGTCTGCAGAAAATCAGCAACAGCTAACCCTTTTACCCTCGTCAGCCAAAAACAGCTTCTGCAGTGCTACCAGAGTTGCCCTTATGCGTCCTTTTGCGCGTATATACGCATAAAAATGGCAGAGGGACGCATAAAAAGTAACCCTCTGCATCCCCGAGGACGCACTACGGACGCAGTGAAAAGGTGTAACGGAAACTGATAACTTTGCGTGTGCTTATATTATCGTGTGTGTATATTTATTTGTGCATGTTTTTACTTTAAAAATGTATCTAATGTATTGTGTGTTCAATAAAAACGAACTTACTGCGTTGTTTAAGACTATGAAATCCAATACAACTGATCAAGCGTATACAAACGTGTCTGATCGTCTTAACCCTTTCACAGCTCAGAACATTGGACAGATCACAAAGTTGGTATCACTAATATGCTGAATATTTTGAAATTAATTTGCGCATGCCTACTTGCCTAAAGCGGCAACGACTTACAGGCAAAATATCTTTTTTCTATTTACTTATCAAAATATCTAAATGGATGAAGGAATATATGGAAGATATTGTGATTTCTTTTACATTTGAATGGTCATTTGACTGATTAGCGGCGGTGTCTTTGTATTGCTGTTTGAATAACGGTATCAATACACGCTATAAGCCGTCTTTTATTTAGCAATAACGGCTGATTGATTGACTGATGGATTAGTGTTTATAGTGTTTAGCAATACTCGATTGTTAGGTGTTCCCAATTTCTCAACTAAAAAGCTCCCCAGCAGCGATGTTCAACGATATCGTCGATCTACAGGTAGGCAAACGTTAAAATATTGATTTTTTCCAAACAGTGTATAGCTCAAAGCTCCCCGATACAAGTGTCCTTATTGGATACACGCTAATGCGTTATCTATGCTTCAACCAATCAGCAATCACGTTACATAGTTACTCCCTATGAATTAGACATATCCGGTTATTGGCTGATATATTTTCACTAATTACACATTTTAATCTGATTTTTACAGATTATTTTTGATAAATTGTTGTTTTGTCTGATCTTAGCCTATGTATTCCACTATATTTAGTCATTCCAGTTACATCAGATACTCGTAATTTTTCAATTCGTCCAAAGTCAAGTTATGGTTTTATAGAAAAACTAATGCAGTGGTCTTTGCCAATTACTAATGTAGTGGTCTTTGGAAATGTTAATCATACAAGGTTGTCAATGTAGGTTGTAAGTACAGTGCTTTAGGTTATTGTTTATTGACATGCAGTTCAAATGTTATTAGTTAAATATACAATGGCCATTTCAATAGATCAATTTTAGCCACCATTGTAGATTACAGAATACATATGTTTGAAAATTTACCACTGGAATGACTGGCACTGTTTAGAGCCAGTCATTCCAGTGTTAAACTTTCAAAAGTAGGTATTTTGATGATCTACAATAGTGGCCAAAAGTGTTAAGTGCTAAGGGTTAATAAACTATGCATAGTTAATATTCTCTCTATATATATACATTAACAGTATTTACACAATGCCATAACTAGTGCTTTCAACATGTTTAATAAAGTGCTTTATAATTATATCAATGTGTTGTGTTTATTTTAAGAAAAAACATGGGACCCCCATATTTCAGATGAGGACCCCAGGGGACCCCCAGATTTTACAATGGGACCCCCAAATCTGAGTGTTGGGTCCTTGGAACCCCCAAAAATCAGATGTCGTGGGCAACACTGAGTGCTACAGTGAAGTGTCCATTTGCAGAGCAAGAGAAGACTATTTTTGAAAATTTGTAACTGGAATGACTGGTTCGACAAACGAGCCAGTCATTGCAGTGGTAAATTTTCAAAAATAATCTCTTGGTCTGCAAAGATACATTTTCAGTCGGAAAATCAAAATTTTCTTGAACAAATTTCAGGGTTAACACGCAAAGCAACCAGAAATGGCTTCTGCAGCGGTGTTGAGGGAGACTAGTTTGCAGACCAAAGCATTACTATTTTTGACAATTTAAACACTGGATTGGAATGACGCAGGCTTGATGAACAAGCCAGTCATTCATCACCAACACAGTCATTACAGCACTAGATTTTCAAAATTAGTCTCTTAATTGGTCTGCAAATGGACATTTTCCATGAGACAATTTCAATTTTCTTAACTAAATTTAACCATTAACCCTTCAATTGCCAATGTCTCAATTACAAGAAAGATGTTGAATATTTCAAAACTAACTTGACTGGAACCTGTTGTTAGCTATCAGTCAAATTAGTTTCAAAATATTACGGGTTAAAGCTTACAATACCATTGACAGCATGACCCATAACTACATCAATAAATCATCAACTATATTACAGCATATATAAATACAGACTTATATTATAAACCAGTTCTACACCTTTATACGTTCACAGAAAAAACATCTTTACGATGCGAGTAATAATTAATATATTTAATATCTCAAAACTAATTTGATTTCCACTCAAATTAGTCTTGAGATATTCACCTCTCTACTTATGTGGGGAAAGAGTTTAAAAAAATTGAGATACTGAGTGAGAATTCAGCGGTGAAAGGATAAGACTCATAAAATATTATGAAATAACGATCGGTATTCACAGAAATATATGTGTACAGAGTCAGGAAATTAGTGTCTACATTATGTCTGACTCATAACAGAAATGTTCTGTCTCTACACTCTCGCTGATAACATCGCTCATCACTCCCTGGGATATATTAAAAAATATGCTCATATAGAATTTGTAAAATAATTTCAAGACAATATCTTAATTCTCTGACTTAACATACTAACCCGTTAATGGTCATACCAGCCAAACCCGGCCTCTGTTATGCTGTTGTGGAATATCCATCTATAGTCCAAGAGCAATTTTTGGAAATTTACCACTGGAATGACTGGCTCGGTTATCGAGCCAGTCATTCCAGCGATAAATTTTCAAAAATTGTATTCTTATGGCCTGGAAATGGACATTCAATAGCCAGATATTAAAATTTTCTTGACCAAATTTGATCATTAAAGGGTTAAACCTCAAATTTGTTCAAGAGAATTAAAATTTTCCCATAGAAAATTTCAATTTCCCAGACCAAGCGAAAACTATTTTTTGAAAATGTATCACTGGAATTACTGGCTCGGTTATCGAGCCAGTCATTCCAGTGATAAAATTTCAAAAATAGTTTTCTTTTGATCTGCGAAAATGGACATTTTCCAAGACCACTGCAGAGTGCAGAAGCTATTTTTGTTCAGCTTAAAGGTTTAAGTGATAATAAAACATCTAATGATAATTTCTGCTAATGCTCCACTGACCCAGTCAAGACAGTGTCCCATCAACCACACCCACATTGACAATCTTTAACACTTTAACCCTCGAATTTGTTCAAGAAAAACTTTGCTTATAGAAAATATCCATTTGCAGACCAAGAAAAGAGTATATTTGAAAATTTGCCACTGGAATGACTGGCTCGGTTAGGCCTATCAAAGAAAATATTGTGGTTCCGATTTCCCTACCTACCCTAACTTCTGCCGGATACCCTAAGGTTTTTAGCAAAAAATAAAAAAATAAACATAACACATAGTTACCGAGCCTAATTTTACCTATGCTAAAAGTAGAATTCTTTTCAAATGTGCAATTTTGACAACAAGCTATATTACATGTGTCTGTGTAATGCAAACAACAACAGTTTGCCCCACTCCTTAAGATAAGATTTATGTACCAAACTGTTCAATGTTTGTTCACAAATGACATTTCCCCCCAAATACATAAAATGAGACTCGTTAGAGGGTTTAAGAAAAATTATGTCTCAAAACATTTCCTAAAAATAAAACAAATACCGGTACTAGCCTACCCTATTTTATCAAGCTAAAAAAATAAAAATAAATCTCCCTACCTACCTATCCTAACTTCAGATGGTGAAATAATCGGAACCACACAATCAAGTGGCCTTATTGAACCAGTCATTTTAGAGGTAAATTTTCAAAAATACGCTTCTCTTAGTCTGCAGATGGACATTTCTCAAGACCATTGCCAAAGCCATTTTTGGCTGATATGAGTGTTAAAGGGTTAAGACCTTTCATTGTTATTATAAGGGCAGATATTACCCCACCCCTGTAGGGGAAAGAGAACAGGGGTGGTGCATTTGTGTCTGTCCTGTACAGATTTATACAGTCGCTACATCAGCCTTTCCTTGAACAAACGTGAATGGCCCATAATCCTTAATAATATTTGCAAAATTTTGGAACGATCAATTCACCGGCTCCAGTCAGTTCTATGTCATCTTCATGAAAAATGATGGTCAAGATAGCCGACAACGATTATTTTTTTATTTCTGATCTTGCGTCTTTGGGTGGAAATGTTCGTAATAGGCTTGTGAGATTATTGTTTTAAGTGATCACAATCGCTTATTTTAAAACAATCATGTTTGTTCGGTAAAAATTACCCAGACAATGATCAACAATAACATATCAATGAAGAAATCTACAATGTTATTTAGACGTGTCCATTTCCAGGCCAAAGAGAAAACTACTTTTTGAAAATGTGTCACTGGAATGACTGGCGCGATGTTCGCGCCAGTCATTCAGGTGACACATTTTCAAAAAATAGTTTTCTCTTGGCTGGAAACGGACATTCCCTGACCAAAATTATTCACGATTATTTAATTTTGAATCATATAAATTCACGATTTAAAAAACAATCGTGGTTTTTGATTTAACCATGTAATTGCACAAGCCTAGTCTGTAAAACAAAAGATTAAGCTTGTTTCGCTAACACGTACTTGTTATACATACTGACTGCGTATTCATCAACACTAATCACAAATACTGTAGCAGCATACACTCAACCTGTCTAGTCTCTAATGCGCATCTATAGTTCTTGACACTATTTTGTAAATTCCGTAGCTAAACGTCCGCCAGAATTTTGAAAATAATTTGACTGAAAGTTGATATCGCTGCAGTCAAATTATTTTCAATATATTCACTAAGTTTCGTCATACACACAACATAAGTCAAATAAAACAAGATTTTCCGAAAATTCTGAATGAAGTGGGTCGAAAAAATAATGACAAACGGATCATTCTAGCGTAGAAATTAACTTTGCGATATGCATGAGTGGTTCTGACATAAAATCAATGCAATATGTATATAAGTCGCAAGCGAAATGCATATTTGCATTAATATTGGAAATTCCCTTGTTTTATCGCTTAATCAGCAGTCCTGTGAGGTATGCATTGTGAGATGGCAATTGTCATGGTTATAAGTTACAGTCCACACCTCCGGCTAATTTAACTGTCTGTTTGTTGAAGTCCCTTTAACCCTTACCACTCCGAGGTTAAAATTTTAAAATTAATTTAAAAGATGAATTGGCATTCATTTTTCAACAAATTTGGTGGAAGATGTTGCTGTTGTAGAAAAATGTACACCAGTATCTTTGCTATCGACGCAGTAAAAGATAGAATATTGACATCAGAGTGGTAAGGGTTAACTCTCGAATTTGCTCACAAAAATTTCAATTTTCTCATAGAAAATGTCCATTTGCAGACCAAGAGAAGACTATTTTTTTTAATTTGTCACTGGAAAGACTGGAAAGGTTATCGAGCCAGTCATTATTACAATGGTAAATTTTCAAAAATAGTCTTCTGTTGGTCTGTAAATGGACATTTCTCAAGACCACTGCAGAATACATTTTCGACTGAGATGAGTGTTAAAGGGTTAATTACTGCAGACTACATTCTAACTCCGTAACTGCTGAATGTTTTGAAAATAATTTGCTACGCCACCACCCAAAAACTTTCAGTCGAATTGCTTTCAAGATAATCTTCAGGTCCAGAGTTATTGCCCATTAGAATTATTATTTGTATAGTTTGACAAATACATGGATGTGTTTGTTTTAACATATTTATGCTGAGTATAAAAATTAGTTTTTTATTCCCGACCAAGTGGAAAAAAAAGAGAAAAAACAAGAAATTGCACCTGGGAGGTTTACATGAAAGAAAACTATTTTTTATTTTGGCATAATGAATTCCCCATTTCTCATTTTCAAGGCAACCATAGAAGAAAACTGTTGAATATTTTGAAAATTAATTTGACTGGAAGCCATTGATCACTGGCTTCCAATCAAATTAACTTAAAAATATGCAACAGAATAAGTTTTATATCGCAATTTTAGTTTTTTAGGGATTTGTAGGTGAAAAGATTAAGTCATGATTTGCAATGAATGTAGTCAGTGATACACACCAACAAACAACTGTAACCACAAAAATATGAAAATTCAGTTATTCTTAGTAGGACTATATGACTTTTAAGGATTTTTTCTACTAACCCAGACGGGATAGTGCATCATTGATTTTACTATCAGGCAGCAAATTTCACTAACCCAATGATTGTAAGCTCAAACCTAATCACTTCTTTAATCCATTCACCAATGGATCCCTATTAAACTCATTTCCAAGGGAACCATGCAGAAAAACTGTTGAATATTTTGAAATTAATTTCAAAATATTCAATAAAGCATTGAAGGTAGCAGAAAATCTGTTCTTTTGTCAATTTTTGGTGGGTACTCGACATAATGACATTATAAGTGGGTTTTTTCGTATTTGCTCTTTTGAGAGAATTACTAACCTAGGCAGGTTAGCGCAGGTGTAGTTTTACTAACTCACGGATATGAAATTCTACTATGCTTCATGTTCTTGGGTTTTTCTCCAAGACATTCTCATGTAAAATTTAAAATTCTTACCCACCCATATCTCTGCCATTGAGAGCATACTGGATTTCGTATCACTGTGGATTTGGATAGGTGTCTTACACAGGTGGAGAGGTACACAGAATACTCCATTGGACTTATGAACTTGAAACCAATTGAGCAACCGGTAGCAGTTATCATTCAGAATCACATTTTTAAGATAGCTGCACATGTCAGGCAGCCATAGTAGATTTCGGATTATTGTCAATTTGACAGGTTTCTTCCCCAGACAGAATTCAATCAAGCTATGAAGTTTCAAAGCAATCTAATAAACTGTAGCAGAGTTATCATCCAGAAAACTATTTTCAAGTTGTCACAGGTCGCTTCACTGGCTTGTAGTTTATTGGCTTTTGGATCATTGTCTCTTTAAAAAGATTTCTTCCCCAAACCTTGCCCACTCAAACCTACATATATGAAGTTTCAAACCTATCTGACAAATGATAGCATTTCAAGATGGCAATCTGTCGGCCATCATGGATTTTGGTATATCGCCAATTTCAAAGGCTTCTTTCCACAGACATGGTCCAATCAACCTAAGAAGGTTCAAAGTGATCAGATAGATGGTAATAGAGTTATCATCCAGAAACCACTGGTGGCCATCTTGGATTTCGGATCATCGTCGATCTAGATAAGTTTCAAACCCAGACCTAATGCAGTCAACCTATCAAATTTTAAATCGATCCGCTAAACGGTAGTGATGACATCATTCATAAATCACTGTACATCATGCCTGCCTGTCCAGCCGACACCACAATATCACACACTTTTTGGTGGGGTATAAAAATAGCAAAATATTAAATAATATATAGGTATATGACGACACGTTGAAGATTTTGAAATCATTTTATAAAGCAGCTTGGACCACTCGAAGTAAATTAAAAATATTCAACAGTGTGATGGACAAAGAGCTGTTCCAATATTGTGACATACAATATCTGTCTTGTTGTTATGCAATTTATCGTCTCAAGCCACATCGTGCTCCACAGCCACTACATACAGCATTCCAAAATTAGAAAAATATTGTGTTGCCCACCCCACCCACGCTGGGGCAAGTACGCCATTTTAATTAGGTTGCCCAACTGTACTTCCAGGTTGCCCCAATTCTGTAAATTCTGTTGAAAATATGTATTGTTGTAAGATATACAGACTACAAACTCCTTGTAAATACCAGCTCAAGCATTAAGTTTTTGGTGGGGTTTCCCTCATATCAGCCTCTCATATTAGCTTCTCCAATAGTCTTGAGAAATGTCCATTTGCATACCAAGAAGACTATTTTTGAAAACTTACCACTGGAATGACTGGCTCAATAACCGAGCCAGTCATTCCAGTGGTAAATTTTCAAAAACAGTCTTCTCTTGGTCTGCAAATGGACATTTTCTATGAGAAAATTGATATTTTCTGTAAAAGATTTTAGTGTTAAAGGCTTAAGACTAAATAAAATAATTTTATTAGTAACCATGAGTACAGATACAGGTCCTAAAAATAACAAATTATCTAGGTTGTCCCCCAGGGCAATCAGTGTGTTAAAATTTGGCTACCCTGCTTGCCCCGGACCGCAGAATGCGTAATTTTCGCGGCCTGCCCTTCTGAAGACAGTTATCTGGAAGAACTGTGTGACTGTTATAAATGTAGCTGTGATGTACACGATTTTCCAAAAAAATTTGCTTGATAAACTGAGTTAGATACTAGGTGCAAGTCATAATATCTTCCTTATTATAAAACATGTCATTACAGCTGGTGAACATCAGCCAATCAGATTCAAATGACCCCCACAGCGTTCGACTAGGTTTTGTATGAAGCTGTCACAAAGATAGAAACAATAGATTTTACATGTAAAATACTTGATATTCAAGGCATAATTTGTCTAGTATCGCATTTCAATTTGCTACACATATTTAAGCAGTTGCTATACATTCTGCAACATGCATAGCTGTATCTGATATGCAAAATTTGTACGTGATTGCAATTTATCATTGATTTTCTTAAGTTCTATCATCAACCCTTTCAACGACAAAAATCTAAAAAAGTAAATTCTTTACAATGTAAAGCATATTCTGTTGAATATTTTGAAATTAATATTACTGGAAGCCATTGCTGCCTAAGGCAGCAATGTCTTCCACAGGCACGTCCAAATTGAAAATTTGAGTAACCCGAAAATGGGTTACACACATTTTTTTTGCATAACCCATTTGCTTCGCGTAACCCATTTTTTTCAGGACATCTAAAATAGAAGTGACGAAACATTCCACTTCTTAAAAGTTTTAATTGTCACTGATTCATGTTTTACTTAGTATTCATTTTGATTGACAATCTGATTCTCTGTTAGCAGATCACAGCTTATTGTAGATAACCCATCACTTTAACTGTACTATTTCAAATTAAAATCAAGCAATTAATGTATTTTTGTATTTATTTATTTTACCATGTAATGACTAAATTTGTTCAAACATGTATAATATTTACTTATTGAATGTCCATTTGCAGGCTAAGAGAAGACTATTTCTGAAAATTAACCGAGCCAGTCATTCCTGTGGTAAATATTCTAAGAGTCTTCTCTTAGCCTGCAAATGGACATTCACTGAGACCACTACAGAGGCCGGTTTTGGCCTGCTTCATCATGAAAGGGTTAAATTCGATCTTACAGACTATTTAATAAAAAGTAAACAAAAATTCCTCTCAAAATCGGCAACATTCGGCGTTATACTGTATCAAATAGTGAATCCGACAACAATCGAATGTGCCGAGTTACGTCATTTGATACGTTCAACGGGCTAGCTCTAAACAGCTATTGTCAATTATTTACCGCCGAACACGAGTTGTTCACTAGATAATCTGACAATTGTGCGCTCGACAAGAAAGCTGTCGCCGGCAATGTGTTTTACTAGTTGAGCTACCATAGTTTCATGGCGCTTCAATTTTTGCAAGTCGTGAAATTATGAAATATTGAGTAATATCGTTTAACCGATGGTATAACAATTGTCTAACAGGCTATTATTGATTGAATATCAAGTTTTTATAGGCGGAAATGGCTGGAATTAATCATCATCAGCCCAGTAAATTTGGGAAAACCAGCTTTCGCATTTTGTAAATGTCTACGCAGTTTATTCGGCTATTGTGGCGCGGCGGGTCAAAGCTGCGCAGTTACGCATAAATCCATAAATATTTCTATGGGTGAATTTTGACAGATCGTCGTATGTGACGTTTATCATAACATTTCCGATAACAAATGTTGTATTATTTTATATTTCTGGCGCATGATCGTAGGCATGCTTGCCATTTAGATATTTAGTTCTGGCCTATGATTTCTCCTTGTAAGCTCAAATACACTCTATGAAATATCGGCAACTTTTCACGCGAACGAAAAATGGGTTACGTGAAAAACCACAGCGTAACCTAAACGGGAACGATCGTTTCGTTCGCGCAATTTGGACATCCCTGTTCCAGCCATGTTAATTTCAAAATATTCAACAGCTTTCCTGTTTGTACGCTCGGAGATTGAGAAACAGGGAATTCATCTGTGAAACAGTTAATTGCTATACATTTTTGCAGACAACTATGCAATTTATAATTTGCATACCCATTCATGCTATGCAAAAATTAAATTCTAAATTACGCTATGCCCTGATATTCAAACAACGGCCAGAAACGTACATGCAACCTCCAGGCTTACCAATGCCCATGCACAAGCCATTTTTACCTGTATTGTTCAGGTAAAAAGGACTTCTGTCATAACGGTGATATTAACACCGCTTGCATCAACTTAAACTTTAATGGTTAAGAATGTCAAAGAGAAATCTGTAGTAGTCTTGAGCTATGCAGGTCAAGGGCAGACTATGTTCTAAAATTAACGACTGGAATGAGTGGCTCAGTAACAGAGCGTCATTTCGCTGACCAGTACATTTGCAAAAGAAGAATTCTGCGGAATTAAATGTCTCCTTTTTGTTGCAGTGGAATTGACCTTTGACCCGTGTGTTATCATGCTAATTCCTAACATTATAAGTAACCATGTATTCAAGTTTTGTTCCAATAGGATTAACCAATCCTGAAATATAAATGATTTGCTGAATGGAAAAACTTAAGGTTGAAAAAGCAGAGGTCAAATAGCATATTAGAATGGCCATGACCTTTGACCTAATGAGCTCACTATCATCATGTTGCCTCGGTATGGTATGTGAAACCATGTGCCCAAGCTTGGTTCCAGTAGGATTAAGCAATCCTAAAATATAGACAAACAAAAACCTTAATATAGGAAATACAAATATGAGAGGTGAAATGTTAAGGCTGTGAGGACCGTGACCGTGTATCTAGTGATGTCACTATCAGCATGCAGCTTCCTCATTTTATAGGGGACCATGTGCCCAAGTTTAGTTCTGGTAATATTAGGTAATTCCGAAATATACACAGAAAAGCTTAAAGTTGAAAAAGCAGAGGTAACATAGCACGGTCACCATCCTGTATCCTCTTGGTATAAGCAACCATGCACCCAGGTTGTGTTCCATTATGGTTAAGCAATCCCGAAATATAAGCAGATACGATTTGCTAAGCCTAAAAACGTAACATTGAAAAAAACAAAGTTTTGTAGATGTCAGAATGACTTTGACCTTCAACGTTATGACTTCAGTGTCAGCATGCTGCTTCCTAATATTATAGGTAACAATGTATCCAAGTTTACTTCTAATAAGATTAACCAATCCTGAAAGATAAGCCGAGAAGCAAAAACTTAAACTTGAAAAAACCAGTTTTGTATCACGGTCACGGTGACCGTGACCTTTGACCTCATGCTGATTCCTAACCGTATAGCCAAGTATAATTGAAATAAATGGAAAAACAACATTGTTCACGCCGTCGTCGCAAAAGTGATACATGTACATGTCTCGCTTTCTGCTTCACAGGTGCGACAAAAACTGTCTTCTCATGGCCTGTAAACCGACATTTGCTAACAAGTTTCAGTTTTCTTGACTATTAATTGATTGATGGTCGTGGCAGCCAAAACAGCCTCTGTAGTGGGTTTTTTTCTAATTTCACTCAAAGGTAACTTTACAAAAAATATTCTTCTGGCTTGTGATGCATTGCTTGCACAAATTCATATTTTTTTGGAAAGATCTTGTTCATTAAAGGGTCAATGTAAATCTTCCGCTGTCCTCTAGTCTTCAAAGAAGAAAAACATCCAGGAAAAATAAAACATGCTGCAACATTTTGGTAATTTTCGTGAATATATGCCCAAAAAGATCTTTTTTCGTTAGCTTATCCTATCGTTCAATGACAGAGTGTCTAACGCTGATGTTGAATTGGCATTAAGGCACGCCTATAAATTTTCTAATGTATCGCTGAACGCATCACAAATGCACATCCAGTCAATTCGACCAATGCCTAAATTGTTTCTGATCAGTGCCGTTCAGTAATAGAGCTGCCAACGTGAATTATGCGTCGAGATACGCCTATAGCCTATTTTCCGATGTATCAGTGAACGCATCACAAACGTGCCAAATAAAGCCTCTGAATAAATCTAATGTGAAACGAGTCGGTTTTTAAATATTTGAGCAAATTTAGCATAAATTGCATGGAATACTATAATTAGGTACTGATTCAAGGTGACAGAAAACTGTTCTAATTTCGTGGTATTTTTTTCCCACCCTAATTAACACACACCCTTTGGTGACCGCTACCCGCTCGGACATATAATTACAATAAATACGTTAAGTACTAATTACATAAATATTTATCTTTAAAAGATGTTTTTTCATTACTCTTTCAGTAGTGGATTTTCAGTAGTTTGAGGAATCTTTCAGTAGTTCAGTAGTGATAAAAATGCAGCAAAACACTGATTTTAAACAGGGCGATAGAAGAATATCTATGAAATTTTACCACTGGAATGATTGACTGTTATCGAGCCAGTCATTCTGGTGGTAAAATGTAAATCTAGTCATCTAGTATTGTGTGAGTTCATTTACCAGTACATTTTAGGACAGAAATTTTTTTTACATACATGTACATTGATGTTCTTTTTCTGTTCATTAAAATCAGTCATCTTTCTGTATATTTTCGCTTATACACATGTCCTTTGAACTCATTTTTATTGGTATTGCAGCAGCATTATCAGGGTGCACTGAGCGCTTCCATGATTCCACGAAGTTTGGTGATTATGTTCCATATTTAGACACCAATTCGGAAAACAAACACTGAAATCCACTGTGCACAAAATCTCATACGGCGATCACGGGAACATATATTACCACAAAATTCATGTTTCAATATTTCGATAAAAACTTATTATATTAAGTTATAAAAAGATTATTTTGATTTTCTTACACTTTCAACACATGATTTCTGAGTTACATCGGTATATTTATATAGTTGAATTGCATATCTCTAGCCATCATAAACAAACTTCCAGGATTCTCGCATAGTGCTAACTTTTGGATTCTATTAAATCCAACCTTGTAATAAGTCGAAAAATGCTGATTAACAAGATTATAGACTCTTGGCAGGCTGTTTCATAGCTATAGAATAGCCATAGAGCATGTATACTAATTCTGTTATGTAGTTGAATAAAGTGTCAGATTAATATAGCCAATAAAATTTCATTTCTCATAAAAATATATAAATTTTTCTCTTCAAATTATTAAAAGAGAATTGAGTCCCTTTTGGAGGCTACATGTATATATAATATGCCGAAATAAAGGCATGAGCATAAGCATTCTACTGCCATTTTAACTCTATGGGCTGTTCTCAAATGTCGGCTACATTGAGCAATTATCACATCTTGACATGATTGAAGCCGACGTGTTTCGATAAGCGGTCGCCGTTTTTATAGACCCATAAATGGAAATTCACAATTTTACCACCATATCCATATTATCACAATTGCACAATTTTTTCCCCATATTTCCACTCGCCGCCCGTACATACGTAGTTTGGATGGTATTTCCGTACAAACTATGGACAGTCCGTAGGGGTTGGCAAGTCTGCTTATATGTATGTAGGTTGTGTCTGCGGGAGACATAGTTAGTGTAATAAATATCTATCTAATAAATTATAAAGTCAAATTGCAGTATATTCGTCTTCCTGTTGGCTAACCTCCATCATCTTGCTGAAGATTCTGTAAGTTTGTAGATGTGTACGCATGCAGATGGGTCAGAAAGACGAGAAATTATATACTTGTAGGATTGTCTCTTTAAAAACAGACTGATGAAAGTCTGTCTATGTACACCATTTACAGTTTTTATCTTATATGAGTCAAATAATGATGTGAACACAGAACCCAAACTAACATATATATACATGCTAAAAGCAGTTCTTTTTATTGACACAGAGGAGATCTAGCCTGATCAGATACCCCGTGAAAGTGTCAAGGGATAAAGCCATGACTACCTCCTCTGGTAGTTTATTCCAGCAGACCACGCTTCGTGCAATGAACGACATACAATGTTTGATTCCTGGATGGGATTTGGTGACGCTCTGTCTTCTTCCTGTTGGCTAGCCTCCTTCAACTTGCTGAAGATTCTGCTAGTTTGTAGATGTGTACGCATGCAGATGGGTGAGAAAGACGAGAAATTATATACTTGTAGCATTGTCTCTTTAAAAACAGACTGATGAAAATCTGTCTATGTACACTATTTACAGTTTTTGGCACACTACTCACTTATGCCTGCGCAGACATCTTGGCTTTGAACGTGGCAAAGGTGCTTGCAGTGGCAACATTCCAGTCACAGATAGTCCTCGGGAAGAATGACATCTTGTGTGCTTCTGTACGGCAACGCGGGATCTGAAAGGAGTATTCATGTGCGTTTCGAGATCTGCGATTTGGTTCGAGCAGTTTTCCCGTATAGTTGACAGCTACTTGGTTATGCGCGGTCTTGTACAGCATACAGAGTCTAGCATCCTGTCGTCTTCTTTGCAGAGTTCACCACTTCAGGTTGGTGATCATATCTGACATGCTTGATGTATTGCGTGATCTATTTGTGACGTATCTGGCAGCTCTTCTTTGGACTATCTCCATTTTGTGAATATTCGTCTGTGTGTATGGCTCCCATACAGTACTTGCATATTCGACCAGGAGGTGTACAATGGTCTTATATGCTTGCTCTTTGATGGTTGTTGACGCAATGTTGACATTGCGCCGCAGGAAAGCAAGAGTTCTATTTGCCATATTACATGTTTGTGATGTGTTGGTCCCATTTAAGGTCACAGGTGATTGCTAGCCCAAGGTATTTCTGTGGCTGGATCTAGTCGGACGTCTTACCAGTTGCAAGTAGCATTGTGGGTTAATGGACGCCTAGTTATTCACAATCATATAGAACATACATAGCCTACCATCCACTCTGCGGTGTTGCAAGGTAGGCCAGTTTAGGTGATTTAACATGGTTGTGACATTAGTGTCCATCTAGTCGCCTGGCGATATACCATCTCTATGCGGTCCTGCAAACCTTTTGTGTGAGCACACTAGTTTGGGTCTGATCAATCCTAGGAACTTGTTCTGTAAGGAAAACTCAACAGAGCGCTCTGCTAGAATAGCACTGCAGAAACATGTTTCTCCTACGGAACGATGCGTCTTGTTAGAGCGCTCTGCTATTTCGCGAAACATGTTTGGAGGCGACTCGCGAAAAACAAAACGTTTTTAATCTGTGATGTAAGTGTATACGAAACAACATCATACTTCACAGGCATATATTATGCCATAAGCGTATATCGCGCAAAGGATGCTGGGATAGCATTTTTTTAGTAAACACTATCGTTCCATATAGAATAGTTTTGTTACAGAGCGCGCTAACAGAGCGACCTATTAAAACTATTTTCTGGTATGCCATACTTTTGACGGTGGGGGAATGAATCATAAGATTACGCTTCAGGAAATCTAGTGTCTGGTTTGCCTTTTTGGTGATATGGGGTTTCCAGCTTAGATCATGACTTAGGTTGAGTCCCAGGCATCTTATACTGGAGACATTTTCCATCACATGATTGTGTAATGTGTGTAACTGGTTTTACGAGGATTTATCGAACGGGATACTTGGATGAGATGGCATTTTCCTGGGTGAAAGAAACTTCATTTGCCAGTCTCGTCAGTCTAGTTAAAGTTCAAGATTATTTATTTTGATATAGAATTTAAATGTACAATTTCACAACAGGTAGTCCCACCAAAGGCAGAGCCTATGTGGCGCTGGACCCCTACATATAACATATAACAACAATATAGGACATAAGAATACTGAATACATAAGGTTAACATGTTATAGTCCTATATACACATATAGTTAACTGTCTCGCTGCCAAGCCTCTGCTGTCTACATTTTCCATGGGGCCTAACTCAGGGTATGCTGAGTACCTCTAAAACAATTTGACCGAATGTTGTCGATGGCTAAGCTACCAGCAACTTTCAGTCAAATTGTTTCCAAAATATTCAGCCAATCCAGAGTCATTGCCAATTGGAATTATTGTCCGGTGGCTTGCAGCAGTCCAACAGTTAATAGACGTATGACAATTTACAACATATTTACAGGGAAAGGCATGACAGAAGGATGTGTGTTTATCTTGCTTAAGTTAATAATTCTATATTACATATTCTTATTATCATTGACTAAGTATTAGAATTCTTTTTTTCAGACTGATGGTAGAGGTAGTAGTTTGGTAGCTACCATTATGACCGATATTATTATTATTATTAATTGTTCTGGTGGCTGGGTGCAAGTATGAAAATAACATGCCATGATGGTGAGTGTTTTCCAGAGTCTAGTAGTTTTCTATAATCTTTTTAATACTCTGCTTAAAAGAATGTAGCTTTATGATGTCTGTGTGTGTTGCTTTGTATGAGGGTTTTTGCTATGCTGCTTTTGTTTGGTGGTGTGTTGAGTGGAGGTTATTTCTTGTTCTGTGTTATGAGGATGCAACTGTGTATTGAGTGTAAAGATGTTATATAAGGATGAGGGTTAAGTTGCCATTGTGGAAGTCGCTTAAGATTGTGTATAATTGGAACCTTCAAGTTTTAAGACCTTTTCTGATTTAAAGATATCCTGGCCACCTGCTGTTTGTGAAAATAGTTTAATAGATTGCTTTTGCAGAGATTTTAGTTTTTTTAGTCTAATAACATCTAGTTGGAGTAGGAATGAATCATCGTCGTTAGAAACTGTTCTGTTTCATCAGCAAATAAGCAGACATTAGCTTCAATGGCCTTTGGTAGATTGTTAATATAAACAAGGAATAGTATTGGAGCTATTATTGAGTATTTGGGGACAGTATGGGGTGTATAGACATTTCGGCAGCCAACCATTTTCGGCAGCTTGGAGTACATTTTCGGTAGCCCGTTTTCGGCAGCCTATATTAGTGTGTGTTTTATTGTTATCCCTGTGTTACCTATATGTTACCCTATATCTATGTCGCTTTAACAGAGTCGATATAACAGAATTATATACTAATACTATACGTGTGTATTATATATACTTAATAGTCTATATTTCTGTTATATCGACTCTGATAGACTGAAATCCATAGCTAATTACCGCTAATTGCTGGTTGACGAATTTTATTATGTTTGTTTTTTCAGCCATGCCGACGAACTAAGAGCCAGTTGCTGCAATGAAAGTCAAGCGCCGTGATGAAGACGTGTGAAATATAATTTCATGTTATTTTGAAATAAAGACATAGGCCTATATCAATCCTTCTTTAATAAAGTGATTGGCCTCTAATCAATACAACTTTTAGTTCAATTGTATGTTATTAACTGGCTATGGCAAAAAAATTAAAAATTCTAGAATATTTAAGGCTTAACATATTTGAAAAGCAACGTCAATTTGGAAAATCAATGTATCATGTAATTTGTGTATCACATGAAAATGATAATTTTGAAAATAATTTTTCGGGTTGAGACTTGGAGTAGATTTCCTCAAATTTTCGTTAGGATCTACCAAATAGCTAATGTTTGAAACAAATTTGGAAATGCTCATTAGAAAATATTATTAATTTCGAAAGTCCGCAAGAAACTCTTATCATGTTACGTCTGTAGTGGTCGAAAGATTAATACAGACTAACAAACGATCTGAATCACAAGTACGACCAACAATTGCACGTGCATTTTGATTTGTTGACGTTGTTTCTTAAAGCTGGTTGGTTAGAGCTCTTTCTATTGTACATGTGTATTTGTAATCCACGTCTGTGTGTATTCCGACCATTGTAATGGTTTCCTGCAATTAAAGCCCACGCTAGCTAGACTCGGAGGGTGATAACAATGTCCTCAGTTTATAATCCCTGCTGTTATCTTAACGCCAAAAATGTATGCGATCTCTTGCGTGAATGAACAACACATTCCGCTTGCACAGCAACTACTTTCAGTATGACGTACATACCTTGTAAGCAAATATCCTTTAACAGACAAATTCATTTCAAAATATTCAACATTTTAATTAATTGTAACAAAATTTAATTTCACGCACCTTGTACGCGCGGTCACACCGTATGCGATCATATATATAAATCTAAAGGAATTGTGGATATTTAAAATAATAATTTGACTGGAACAGGTATTCAACACTGGTGGATCAAGTGGTATTGATTAGCAACGCGAGTTTACACACACGCACGCTACTTATTAACAAGGAATTTATTTTCAAAATATTCAAATTCAGATTTCACCATATTACATGGCGACGAACGTGTACGCACGTATTCATTAAATGACCACCTATCTAAATAAAGTTTCTGGACATATACTTTGAAAATAATTTGACTGGAACCCAGTGCGGACATCTGCAGCAACAGCTTCTGTTAAAAATAACTACACAAATATTCACCACATCCCGACAAAGGTGCCCTTTCGTGCAGGTTTTAAATATGTGATTAGGCCTCATAATTTATTTATTACAAAAGACCTTGATCTTTGTTCTTTTTAAATCACAGCATTTCTTAGAAATATCAAAAACTGATTTGTGTATTATATATTAGATGAAACGAACTAGCCGAAACCTATTAACCATATTAACATTCGTGTCTCAAATTTATGACAGCTATGCAGGAAAACTGTTCTATATTTTGAAACCGATTCCACTGGAAATTGAAAATTCTATTTAAAGATACTCAACATTTCAAGCATCAATTAAAATGAGGTCTATGAATTTCAGATCTATGGTTACTTAATCACGGCATTAAACTAAAAAAGGAAATATTATTAGACATAGACAGACTTATACAGATCGCCGGTAAGGTAAAACAATTTTAATAACATTCATAACATTACAATATTTTACAGCAACATAACGATGTTAAACATGCTGCCGAAAATGTAATAATGTGAGAGGCTGCCGAAAATGTAATGTTTTATGCACCATATTTGCGTCTCGGTAGGCTGCCGAAAACGAATTGATATTTGTGGCTGCCGAAATTACACGGCTGCCGAAATCACCTGAGACCCAGTATGGTAGTTAGTATAGCCTAGGAATATGGCACTGACACCTATAGATCATGCCCAATTTCATATCATTAAGAAACCAGAATATGTAATGATTATATGACTAAAAATAAAATCATGACTCACAATATTATGCCATTGCTAAAATAAATGCTAGAATTGAAATGTAAACACTGCACAATTATTATATAAAAAATACTTACCATTGTGCTCTTTAAAAATGTTTGCTGATGGTGAACGAGGATCTTTATTTTTCGATCGAGTTGATGACTTGCTTGTGATATTTCTCGTCTCTTTGCCTTGTTGAGCACCCATAATTAGAATACCACGAAAACACAACGCCCTTGGTTCAACCCGTTGCAATGTCCATGATTTACAGGTAGGGCATTCTCAACCGTATGATAAAGCAGCAGATAAGTGCGATCTACTAAATGGCTGCCAGTTTACGTCGATCTGATGGACTTCATTTTGCTTTAGTCACAAATAGTTATTTGACGTTCTGTCACTTTCTTCCTGGATTGGTGGCGGCCATCTTGATTTTTAGTACATGCTCTCCAAACGAGGCTCTAGCGAGCCGACGTCTTGACCTCTGACCCAGCAGAGTGTCAATAAACCGTGACCAATGCCTAGCAAATATTACTTGTTAATCAAAACAAATCGTCTTCATTACTTATGGCTAATTTGTAGATTTACCTATATAATCAACATTAAATAAGCATCAGAATTCGTCAATTGAACAATTTATAGTAGCCGGACATCTATGGTGGGTGAGTAGAAGAGCGACTTGATAGGCGGCTTTCTTGATTGGCTGAGAATGATGACGTCATCTCATTTGCATATTAGACCAAGCCCACATGCTCATATATGGTCATGGGTGCAACCTAATTTTTTTTATCGATTTTTAAATGGGTCCCGCCTCATGGCCATATATGGTCATGTCCATGCATGGCCTATAATATGCAAATGAGATGACATCATCATGCACTCTCTCAGACAATCAGAAAAGCCTCCTTTGCCATCGCCATCTTTTTGGGATGTAGATCCTTTGATGGGCGCCGCTGATTGACAGGCGTAATGAGGCGTGAAGGTGTTAAGGGGGTGGGGGAGGTCAAAGCGAAGGGTCACTTGACCCCTCTCGGCCAATCAGGAAAAATTGCCTCAACAGTTACCAATTTTTTTTGTGACAACAGGTGTGTTTGATGATTGACAGGTGTAATGAACCACGAATGTGTTAGGGTGGTGCAGGGTAAATGGTATCCAGTCAACTCGTCCTAAATACAACTCGTCCTACATACCAACTCGTCCCAATAGTTTTTTAAGTCAACTCGTCCCAATAGTTTTTTAAGTCAACTCGTCCTAAAAATAATATAGCTATTATTTTAGGACGGGTTTACTTAAGTAATTATTAGGGCGAGACCTTACCTTTATCACAGGAGTCTGCCGTTTTAGATAATACGAAGACACGGTAGAACTATACTATGTATAATATAGTGCTACTGTGCTTTCGTATTTTTAATTTTAGCGTTTTCATATCTAAAACGGCAGACTTCTGTATAATTAAAGCTGATAATTGTATGATTGCAGTTGTGCCTACGGCGGAATAGCCTATGTCGCCAAATAGCCATATGAGCAACTGCACCAATACTGTTACTAGCGTAGTTGTGGTAGTAGTATCAACGTTTTGCCTTGGCTGTAGCAATACTGTAATAAACAGATTACAATTTTCTACAGCCTATGCTAAAATTTGAATACTATTACAACGGCTATGCCGAATCTTTCCTCCGAGTCTATAGCTAAGTGTAGCCATCTTGAGAATAAATAAACATATTTTAGATCTTAACGTTACTGTGAAATCACACCAATCGATTTCTATGATTTTGACAGTCAACAAAATTGATTGATCTGAATTTGTAGTAACATTTAGCTTTAATATATCTAAATTTTCTGGATCGAGCTCAGTTTTGAAATAAAACAAGAATCTGAAAAAGCCTAAAATGCGTCTGTTATGGGCCAAAGAGAATTACAGACTGATGAATTCTTAGCATTCTTAGAAATTTACTGACGACGACGTGTAAGAAGGAGCTACAATCTGATTGGCCGATTTGTGACAATGGGTGGGTTTGACCTCCTTGCTGTGTTTATCCGCGCTGTCCATTGCTGATAACAATTATCGCCTTTATGGTTTCCTGTGACAATTATATTGCGTCACGTATTATCCATTATTGGAATTTTCCAGACGTCATGTGTGTTTAACGCCAAAATGTGTACAATGTAGACATACTAGCCTATATATATTTCAGCCGATAAGCCGAGCGAGATGTAGAAATAAAGCAACAACTTTCATATCAATAGCAACCAACAAACAGAACTTAGCTTTCAGAACTAGAAATAGCAACATTCGTAATTTCCAAATAGCCGGGTAAGGGGATTGTTTAGCTGTTGCTAAAGACAGCAAGAACTTCGTGCCCAAATAATGTTCACTCCCAAGATAGCCATCCATGAGTATTTAATAACAAAACAAAAATTAAATGTTTCGTAATTGTGTTGATGTATTCATAATAATTTATTTTCTACGCAACAGATTATGGACATATAAGATGAAGAAACGTCGTATTGTACAACTTAATTAACTATATGTACAGCTAAACACACAAGTAACCATACAAGTAAGCTTTTGAATATTTTGAAACTAATTTGACTGGTTGTGTTGCAGTCAATTTAGTTTCAAAATCGTCAACTGAATGCATATCAAGGAGTTTGAAGATGACGATGATTATGATAATAACGGCGATGATGATATACGGTAATATTATAATTAACTGTATATCTGTAGGTCAAGAAGACCATTCTTGACAATTAACCACTGCTAAACATGCAAGTAACCGTACAAATACACTGTTAATATTTTGAAACTAATGTAACTAGGTATCAGTTGCTGGCTAAGCAAAGCAGCAAGAGCGTCCAGTCAATTTAGTTTCAAAATATTCAACTGCATGTTTATTAAATAGTATTCCATCAAACACATACAGTTCATTCATTAAAAAAGACTAACCGAAATAAGACCAGGACAAATAATTCCCAACAATATTCACCTGATTGCGAAACTAAGCGTGAGCAATTTTTTAAGGCGTTAAATTGGTATAGGAGGGAAAAGACAGAACTGGCGCGTATTAATATGGTAACTTTAAGAAGTGTTTTCAAAGAGGCGGTTAGAATGTATAATTATACGCAAAGTGTTGATTTAACTAATAAGCTACTAACTGCAAAGTTTACTGATACACAATTGTATTGGACGCTCCTAAAGACAAAAGATAACGGGGTGATCTAGTAATCATTACTGGTATCGACCCCGTCATCATCATCATTATTATTATCGATATAATATTATTGATTGCAACAATAAAATGATAAAATAATACTGATGAAAACGATGATGATGAAAATAAGGATAATAATTAATAGTAATGATGGTGCTGAATATGATGGAAATTATGATGGTATTAATACTTATGTTAATTATGTGCAATTTAACAACCTTTATACAATGATTATTGAATACTAGTATCCATCACAGAATTATGGAAATATGTACACTCAAGAGCCGATGGCTTAAAGTGGAAGTAAACTTACATTAAGAATTTGATTGTGATGTCAGCCTACATTTGACGTAATGGAAGAATCCAGTTTTCCCTGCCCAGCTCTAGCTAAGCTCCACCCACTCTATGCATGCTAGCTGAATAATATTTTGAAACAAATTTGATGAGCGAGGCACTGTTACTACCATAGCCAAGTCAAATTAGTTTTAAAATATGCGACAGAATGTTTATTAACTAGTAAAGCCATACAAATCGTACAACGTCTTACATGCAGTAATTGATTATGACGTCATCCTAGATGTCATGTAAATGATTTTGACGTCATCTGATGGATGGATAAACTGGAAATGTTCATGGATTATGACGTCAAATACGTGAGCGTATCTCTCCATTACTCGGGAGCCATTATACCTGCGCATATGTCAAGGAGCCTTTTAGCATCCTTGTTGGACATTTCAGTATTTCTATAGTTCTCCCATGCGGTACATAATTTATCTTGAGATTTGCGGTATGACAGTCGCTGTCTTCTGGTTAGTTTTTCGACATGTACGAGTCACATTTGAAGATCTACCAGTCGGGCCTGCTGGTGCAAAATTTCAACGAGAAGGTAGAACTGGAGTTTGGCATGCTTTGCTGCCCAGTTCAGCATCGCGTGCCACCCTTCGACATCATTATTTGTGCGTACCAGTTAGTTGTAGACGCTCCACGATGCGACCGTCCATGTTGGGCTTAACATCCAGGTGTCGTGAATGTAGTTGGTGAGCCTAGCAAGCGGAAGCGTGTGCGCCTTCTCACGAAGTTTTCTAAAAAAAAAATTAATAATAATGTCATTGAGTCGTATGACCTGAACTGAACAGATTTTATTACACCCAGGTCATACATACATATATGGGGAAAACAGATAGCACATCTTATAGTAGACAGAGTAACAACTGTACCTTATCATTATTATTTACGATTATTATAGTCATATGCGAAGACCGCCATACCCACTGATAACTATCTTATCCAGGTCCATGGATGAAGGCAATATATAGATCTGCAACAACTGGCGACATTATACATGCGTTTCATTAGTCCCTATACTCACATCGCGCAATCAAGCGAAATGTGGTTGTGGCTTAGCTAGAGATAGGCGGGGCATAGCTAAAACTGGAAAGGGTCAGTAACCGCTCTTTGGCGAGAATCGGTTAATACATTAATCCTGGGGACATGAGAGGACATGCCCATGCAGTTAATAACCAACATTTGAGCCACATGAAAATTAGCTAAAAATGTTTACCATCGCACTTGTATATTTAGTTAAATACTAACCTGAACATATCAGCAATATGTTCCGCCGGTAGAAACAGCAGCGCCATTAAACGCCGGCAATATTGGCGTGTTGGTTGATCGTCTCTGAATAATAATAATAATAATAATAATAATAATAGTAATAATAATAAGAATAAGAATAATAACCACCTGAAACTCACGGTAGCGTGCGCTAGATTAAGCTGAATATTTTGAAAACTATTTTACAGAACGGAGATTTTTTCAATGTCATTCTGAATACAAAAGGTTTTCAGTAATATAAATAATGTGTGTTACGTTAACCATGGATCCCTCACCCCACCCCCACCCCCATTTAGCTTAACTTATAAGGGCAATGTTAATCTGCAACAGGCAACCTGAAACTAGATCTTTTCTCTTCTCTTTGCGTGCGCCCACAACACCCCAGCCTGGATCCGCTCATGGCTGTATTACACTATAAGTCCATATGTTCAGTACTCACCGATAGGATGTTACGATCCCTAATTCCTGGATTTTCCTCCAGAGACACTGGACCCAGTGGAAGGCACAACCCCTACACTCCACGGTCGGGAAGACATTGGCAACAGCCTGCCACTCCGCCATCTCGAAGTCCATCACGATACGTAATACGTTTGGCACGGTAGGCAGCAGATCCTTGATGGCAGAGAGGACCATCACATAGTCCGTGGTCCTGCGGCTGGACATCAAAATGAATGCTAATGGTACTTGCTTACAAGCATGCCCATGCTTAATGAAGGCGTGCACCGAGAAGAGTTGTACAAATGGCTCATGTACCACCTTAAATGTGGCATCAATGTACCATACCTTTGCCTGTGCTAATAGATGCATCATTGTCTCTGTAGCAAAGAATAGATGACGATGGTCCTCTCCTCGAATGTCACGTTGTAAAAAGTTATCTGGTATAAAGGTTAAAGTCAGATCACAGTCCAATGTCCTGGGATCTGAAGGTCGCTTACCAGCACGGAATCGGTTTAGTATACGTTCCAGGCGATCATTTTATGGTAGTGCATCAATCGGTTCATCTTCCCTGGTGCGTATTTCCGTTACCACATTGTCTACGATCGCGCGAGCAGAGGTGAAGATGTCATCGCGCCCCTTGTCCTTTATCACAGCCCGAACTTTTGTCGATGTCAGCAACCCGCCGGAGGCTGGATGTTGATGCGCTAAAAGACCTAATAATAATAATAATAATAATAATCATAATAATAAGAGGCCCAAGGGCCTGTGGCGCTCACCTGGACCATTGGCATTTAAACCATTAATAATTAAGTTTACATACTAGCCTATTAGGTACACGCGTTATCAGAATCAAAACATCATACAAATTAATACGGGTAGCATGAAATAGGGTGGGGTGGGGGTGGGGGGGGGGGGGGGTGGGACTGGCTACATCATTTGTGTAATACATACACCCACGTCTGATGCTAAATTTTATAGTAGTAGGGGCCGTGGGTGGTGGGGTGGAAGGGCTATACATATTATATAATATTTATAATGGTAGTAGTAGTAGTAGTAGTAGTAGTAGTAGTAGTAGTAGTAGTAGTAGTAGTAGTAGTAGTAGTACCTGGTAAGAAGTTATCTCCTTTCTGAGTCACCGATGCTTTGCACCATAGAGCACTCGATCGCACGCTACAAGTCCACGCACTGATACGCTTTCCTTCACGTTTAAGTGTATAGCTATATCCTACGCTATCTACCAGCATCTTCCCATGACGTTGCGTACCACCATCTACAATTTCGTATGTGATGACTGGCGGGTCATCAGCTTCTGTGAGTATTGGTGTCCGGTCGTCAAGGCTATTCTCTTCAAGGCGCGATGGTGTCAATATAACTGAATCTAGCCGGAATGAAGCGCTTGAATCTGCTGCTGCTGCTGGTGATGCAGGTGGCGATGGTGAATGTGGCGACATAGGTGACATAGGTGATGCAGGTGGCGATGGTGAATCTGGCGACATAGGTGATGCGGGTGGCGATTGCGAATCTGGCGACATGGTGATGCGGGTGGCGATTGCGAATCTGATGACATAGGTGATGCGGGTGGCGATTGTGAATCTGGTGACATCAATACTAATGGAGTCGGTGGGGAGGAAGGTGGCGAAGAAGGTGGTGATGACCTGATAGAAGATGGTGATACTGGTGGTCGTGGTGGTGGTGGTGGTGGTGGTGGTGGCGGTGGTGATGGCGATGATAATGCTGTACTGCGTAAGTTAGGCTGAAACAGACTGCTTACATCATCAGTTGTTGAATTTAGGCGACCAGCCTCATCAGCAGAGTCATGATAATTTTCGGCGACATGCTCATCCCGTCTACAGTCGTAACATTTACAATCTAATTCACCTGTTTTGAGTGCCGCTCTATACACTTGCTGTGTGATGCCTGTTCTACAAATCCGATGCTGCCATCTTCCGCATGGCTCACACAGTAATCCCTGTTGCCGATTAGTGACAGGCCTACCACAATCTATGCATAAATATATCATAATCTTTCTATGCTAAGTAACCACTGGACAGTAACTTTCACTACGATAATTATAACCACTGGACAGTGACTTAATTCACTACGCTAAGTATAACTACTGGACAATATTGGCAAAACATATAACTATATCTTGATTGAATTCGTTATGACTTAAAAAATTTCAGAGCTTTTGGCTGCAACAAACTTTGGAACACTCGATAACATAAAATATTGGCCATGCTTTTATACAAAACAATTTTTATGCATGGATATTCGATTTTCTCTTACCTGTATGATCAACGTCAGGAGGTGTTAAAGATTACTCCATTGTAATTGTGTTCAGTTATTATTCTAAGTATATCTCTGCTTGGTATTTTCTTTTGTCAAAGAATTTTAGAGGATGTTGGTGTTTTCATGGGCACAAGCGCCCACTAAAATCACTTTCAAAATATTTCTCTCCATTAAGGATTAAAGGCCAAAGGTTAAAAGAGTAGCATGATATATTGATTAACAATAGGTTAGTAATAGAATAGGCTACTGTTTAATCTACTTGAGAGACACGTGCGTTAGCGTCGTGGTTTCTTTAACAGTAAGTTAAACTGTTGTTGTAACAGTATCGCACAGGTATTGTTTTGGCAATTAACCAATTCCATTCAGAATCTCCATATATGTGTAGCTCTGGTACACCCATCTTGTGATCAATCTGGCCAAGTGGTTCTTGTATTGTGACCACCTGACATTAATATTATACACCCATCTTGTGAACCACCTGGCCAAGTGGTTCTTGTATTGTCACCACCAGCCATTAGTATTATACACCAATCTTGTGAACCACCTGGCCAAGTGGTTCTGGTTCTTGTATTGTCACCACCAGCCATTAGTATTATACACCCATCTTGTGAACCATCTGGCCAAGTGGTTCTTGTATTGTGACCACCAGACATTAATATTATACATCCATCTTGTGAACCACCTGGCTAAGTGGTTCTTGTATTGTGACCACCAGACATTAATATTATACACCCATCTTGTGAACCACCTGGCCAAGCGGTTCTTGTATTGTCACCACCAAACATTAGTATTATACACCCATCTTGTGAACCCCCCTGGCCAAGTGGTTCTTGTATTGTCACCACCAGCCATTAGTAGTATGCACCCATATTGTGAACCACCTGGCCAAGTGGTTCTTGTATTGTCACCACAAGACATTAGTATTATACACCCATCTTGTGAACCACCTACACCCATCTTGTAAACCACCTGGCCACATGGTTCTTGTATTGTCACCACCAAACATTAGTATTATACACCCATCTTGTGAACCACCTAACTAAGTGGTTCTTGTATTGTGACGACCAGGCATTTGCCGTATACAGCTTGTGGATCACACTGCCTGCGGTTCTTATTATATTATTCAATCAATCAATCAATCACGCACAATTGACAATTAATTACGAGGTATTCTGGATATTTTTTCTTATAATATATTCGCTCTTTATCTTTCCGTGTCTGCCTAAATTCTCTTTCACACATCAATCATATTGCATCGTCATTCTCATGTTATTACGCAGCCAATCCGTACCACTTTTTAAGTCAACTCGTCCCATTTGCCAACCCGTACCACTTTTTATGTCAACCCGTCCTATTGTCAACCCGTACCACTTGTTAAGTCGACTCATCCTAGATAAAAACGGGTTGACCAAATTTTTAGGACGGGTTGACTTAAAATGTGGTACAGGTTGGTAATTAGGACGAGTTGACTGGAGTCAACCTCACAGCCAATCAGGAAAGCCGCCTATGTATTGTAGTGAAGTTGAAGGAAAACTACTCTGTGAAACGTTGTTTGATGCTAATTAAATTGGTGTAGAAATTAGCATCATATATAGGTCTTGGCTTGTCATGCTTTGTGTGGCTGCCACCCGAAGCCCTTCTTGGCAAAATTGAAGGCTGAACCCAGGTGGTGGTGGAATCACTGTAGATGTGAAGATGAACCCAGGTGGTGGTGGAATCATTGTAGATGTGAGGACTGGTTCTGACGTTCATGGAACAACTGCTGGAGTGGTCTCAATATGATGGGTATATGAATGTTGGTGTGGAACACACACCACCAATGCCACCCCGCTCCCTCATCCAGACACCCAATACACCCCCCCCCCCCTCAGCAAGTGCTGAGCTTGATAAGTACAAAAGGTAAGGGTTTGGTACCAAGTTTGAAATGGGCTTTCTAAGACCATGCATGGTCTGCTAATTTCCCAGAGAAGAAAAGAAGCTCTTAAAGAATTGCTACTACAAGCCTAGACAAAGGAAATTGTTGGAATACGTGAAGTCGGTTGATCAATCGAGGATGTAGACACTAGTTACCCTGACAGCAAGCAAACATTGGCCCAATGTTTGCCACTACATTGGGCCAACATAGTTTTGCCTATCGGCCCAATGTTGGTCCAATGTTGGCAATACGTTATTGGGTCAACGTTGAGCCAATCGGCATAAATCTATGAAGATATTTGAAATAGCACACCAGAGAGCATAATTTAACAATTAAAAAATTAAAAGGTGAATATTATGTTGATTTTGTTTGATTTTCTTTGAAATTTCCAATGCTGGCACAGTATTGGCTCAACGTTGGCCCAATGATGGCAAACAAATGATACAGCCAACGTTGGGGCAATGTTGTAATGCCAACTGTGATCTTCCAACCTGTTGCCAACATTGGCGTAACGTCTACATGTTATCTGGATAGCTTATGCGAACAATATTCAATTGACAATCATCTTGACATGCTCTAAGATCGTAAATGAATAAATAAATAAATAAATAAATAAATAATCACTCCAATGTCTAGCAAGGGGACAACTAATCTATCTGATCAACAGATTTCAAAAAGTAACATTGTAACAATAAGAGGACTGAGAAAAAGGTCAAGTGCATCAATTGCAAATTGACAAAGTGATCTACATCAATATTGGTATAACTTAATAATGAAGTGTCAACTATGCTGCTCTAAACAATAGCTAGCTCAGAGACTGAGATTGAATTAGTAATATGACCAAATTTAACAATGCACAGATTATATACCCTAAAAGATAGAGATTGAACACACTATCTGACAATGATGGTAATCTGGAAATGCTGTGCTAAGGAATAATCTGGCAACAATGCCCAAATTTAGGTACTATCCGGCTTTAGTAATAATTAGTAATTGGGCTCGATACACAACGAGTACTATCAGGGCAGTGCGGACATGATCTGGCAACAAGTACCACGGAGGTGCAATCTGGCAAGGATGCCAAAATAGACAACACTCTAGACAATGTTCAACACCGGGGAAAATGTAACAAATGTAAAGGTACAATTGATTTACAATGTTTCTGCGAACAACCTGACAGGGAAAAGAATCGTGTGCCGCTTATTGGACATGTAACAACATAGCTTTTGCCTGAAAGGTTATCCAAAAGAAAATATAAGAAGGCAGGCTTGGACATCAAATGACTACGTTCTAAAGACAGCTGGTTATTAGAGCAATCAAATATAACTATAAGTAAGAGCTCAATTTAAATTTGTAGTCAGGAACTAAAAGGTCTTGATTTCTGGCAAAGGTAGCATAAGCTGTCTGACTAGTGGATCGAGGAAGAGTCAACCTAATATGCGATGGTCTTGACCATTGACCTCTGAATGTGTCAGAAAGTCAGACCAAGCATCAGGCAAAATCAAAAAGAATTTTAATGTAGTCATTAAAGTGTTAGAAAGTAGGACAAGTGTAATAACAATGTAGTCTTGTAACTGGGTAATAACTTTAGAATTGCCTGACACCTTTCCTTAATGAGAGCAAAAGTCTGAATGATCTGAGCCCTGCAGGTCAGCTCCTTTTATACTCTCCCACTGGTGGACTGGAAGTGTGCTTGGACATGTCCAAATATGGGTATGCTTGTACTAGTCTTGGCGGTTCTGCATTCTCTTATGGTGCTTAAAGTTGCAATTTTGGTGGTGTGGCGGTGCATTTTTTTAGCGATTCACCCTGTTTTGGTCGTGCAGAATTTTTTGCCGGTGCACATTTTGGTGGTGCATGGCAGATTTCTGCCAGTGCACCTTGTTTTGACGGTGCTGAAAAAATGTGATCGAATTGCCAGTGCAGCATATGTTTTTGGCCGTGCAGCCATTTTTTGGCAGTGCAAAAAACCTTTTTTGCGGTGCAGCATTTTTTGCTGGTGCTGGACATTTATCAGAAATTTTTGGTGGTGTCAGCCAGTTTTTCTCTGGCTGATGTGGATAATGTATCTTTGTCGGTTGGTATTGGTTTTGTGTATAATGATCAGGGTAGTCACATCACACGTCACTATTTATATGGTTCAGACTTTATGGTGTTTCCTTCTAATGTATAACTCATCATAGGCACAGTATTGTTACCTGCTAAAACCTGGTTTGTGTGGGGCTCAGCATTGGTGGAGTATTTTTGGGCAGGGTTAAGGGGGTGAGGGTTCTTTGTGAAATAAAGAAATAATGAAAGGAGACATCTGTTTTGTGTCTTTTGTATGGGACAGCTGCCCTGTTATTAACTTCCAACAGTGGTGAAAGGAAATTAAGTCATAGTGATAGGTTTTATGATTATGTTGAGATGGAGATAGAAAGGTAATGTGAGATGAAACACAAGAATGCATGGGATAAAAGTTTGTAGAAAGAGTGCTTTTTACCAAATGTTATTCATGGCCTCAGTTCCGGAAGGTGTCGACATTGCCGGGGCATGGTCACTAGAGCCCTGTCCCAGAGTGGGTCAGGGGCATGATTGTTCTGTGCCAGAATGTTAAGAAACAATGTAAACAGTCTAAGTTGAATTCCTGTGATACTGTTAATTCTAGAATGAGGGCCTCTGCCCTCTCAAGATCCCTACAAGTGATACCGTGGAATTATATATATATATGTATATATATATATATATATATATATATATATATATATATATATATATATATATATATATATATATATATATGTGGATATGGGTGGATATGTAGATACTCATATGATCTATTATATATTATAAGTCTGGTGCGAGATTCATATCCTTTCTCACTGAAAGTCTGTATGGCTAATAAAATCCCCAAATATGCTAATTTACTGGCTAATAATTCCAGAATGGTAGTCCGGTCCCTGTATAAGTATTCATATCAATATAACTTTTTAGCATTCTGTCACTGTGCCATTGTCTTGTGATATGTGTCATATATATGTTCATGTACAAATGTTTTGCAATATGTGCAAGGAGTCCATCACTCCATAGGCCATGCCTTTGATGGACTGCCTGTTTAGAGTCTATTTATATGTATAGAAAAACCATGAAATAAAACAACTTTGAACCACTCCTCAAACCTATAAAATTTGACATACATTCATAGGTATATAAATATATACACATACGTATATCCATACATATACACATATACATACCCACATATACCAGGGCTTCAGCTAACTTCTAACTACAGGAGGACTGGGACTTTCTGGGTAATGTTATTGTGAGTCCAAGCTAGAAACATGGAGGTCTAAAATGGTTCAAATACATGTAATGTTGGTTAAAATCATTGTTTTTAGAGATATTAGGGACAAAAATAGGAAGTCGAGGACTTTCTTGGTATGCTTTGTTGAGTCCAGACATGAACTTTGGGAGTTCCACTATGTGGTGGGTGGGTAGGGCTGTTCCTGTTTTGATGTTTACATGGATATATGCCACTATGTGCACAAACATACAACACATGCCATTCAAACACACATATATGGCCTTCATATTTACATATATACATACATAGTTACTAACATAAATAAACATATATTATACATATAATTACATCATTATCTTATTTTATTTAAATTTAGTTTGGAGTGGTTTATTATTATATAGGACTTTTGTATGCTACTGAGTGTGGGGTGGGTGGTGAGGGGCAGGGAAGAGCTCGTCACTGTAGTATAAAGTTGAGATAGTTTGGAGTTGTTAAAGAATCGGCAGAGGTGGGCTATTTAAGTGTAGTAGTAAAAGTAAACTGTAAAGTCTGTTTATGTTTAGACTTATTACTTCAATTATTAGGTTAGGTTGGTTTATCTATAGTGGTGGTGGTGGTGGTGATGGTGGGATGCCTTAGGTTTGTATTATCATTAATTAGCAGAGAATCTGTGACCATCAGGTATACATATATTAATTTAGTATTTGTCAATCATAGATTCTCTGGCAATCTTCTTAAAGGATTTCTGGTTTAATATACTGTTGCATATTTTTGTACTGGTGCTGTTCCATAGTTTTGTGGCTGTTATTGTAATTCATCGTTTTCCTATTTCTGTTCATGTAAATTGAGTGTGTAGATTGTGTTTTGTCCTAGTGTTGTGTTTGTGGATGTCGGTGCTTGGTGCGAAATTGGAAGCTATGGATTGTGGTAATGTACTGTGGTGAAACTCCTTTACAATGGTATACATATGTAGTTTGCCTATGTCCATTAGTTTTAATAGCTTTTCTGACTTGAATATATTCTGGCCCTTTGCTGGCTTAGAAAAGAGTTTTAGTGCTTTCTTCTATAGGTTTTGTAGTTTTGTTAGATTGCTCTTGTGTGTATTTCGCCAGATAGCATTACAGTAGGTGAGATGTGGAAGAACACTGGTGCAGTATAGAGTTTTAACTGTAGCTGGTGTTATGTAAGGTTTTAGTCTGTGTATGACACGTATGCCTCTTGCCACCTTTGCTGATACCATCTTGATTTGCTTGGCCCAGATCAAATGTTTAAACAAATATACTCCCAAAAATTTGGCAAATGGGACCTCCTCAATTTCTTTTTTGTTTATATAGATTTTTGGAATATCATTTTTTTAGTTGAGATTTGTAAATAACATAATTCATTTTGTAAACATTCAACGATAATTTGTTTATTGAAAACCAGTTCGTAATTTCTTCCATTTCCTTATTTGCTTTTTTGTATAAGGTGTCTATATTGTCATCGCAGCAAAAAGCATTTATGTCATCAGCAAACAGTATTAATGCTATGTGCTTGCATATGTTAGGTAGATCATTCATGGAAGGAAGGAACAGCAAAGGGCCCAGAATAGATCCCTGAGGAACACCACAAGTCAATTGCCTGTTTTCAGAGCATATCTCATTATATTGTACGCATTGTGTTCTTTTACTTAAGTAGTTCTGAAACCAGCTGAGTGCACTGCCTCTTATACCATAATAGGCACGCTTTTCTAGTAAGATCTGGTGGTTGATGGTGGCGAAAGCCTTTGAAAGGTCCAAAAAGATGCATAATATACTTTGTTTTTCTTCCAGTGATTCAATAATTTTTTTGGTCATTTTGGCTATTGCATGCGTTGTTTAATGTTTCTCATGAAATCCATATTGCAATTTGTATAGAATTGACTTTTTGTCCAGGTAATTTGTCAGTTGATTGTACATTAGGAGATCTATTAACTTGGAGAAAAGTGTAAGTATGGAGACTGGCATGTAGTTTGAGAAACTAGTAGAATCCTTGGCTTTATAAATTTGTGCAACATGTGCTATTTTTAGTTTTGATGGGAAACTCCCTTGTGCTAGGGATAACTTGCATATGTGGCTGAGTTGGATAAGGCTATCCATAACACAGGTTTTATAAATGGGCCACTTAAAGCCATCGATTCCAGCACTTTTGGCTGGGTTGAGTGTGCTTAGAATGTTAAAGATCTCTTCAGTGTTAGTAGGGTTTATGAAGAATGATGATTGATAGCTGCCTGCAAGGTAATCAGAAAATTTTTCTTCGATGTTGATTGGATTTTGTTCGAAAGTTCTGGTGCTATATTTACGAAATAATCATTGAATTCATTGGCAATTTCAAATTTATCTGTAATGCGCTTATTCTTGTGAAGAAATTGTGTCTGTTGTGCTGTATTGGTCTTATTTAAAAGTAATTTAATGGTTTTCCATGTTTCTTTAATGTCATTTTTAGACTGTTCGAATTTCTTGTGTTGTTCTATGTAGGGGTCCACCATCTATATAGACTCTGCCTTTGGTGGACCACCTGTTGTGTATTTACAAATTGTACATTTAATATCAAAATAAATGAATCTGAATCTGAATCTGAATCTTGTGCTAGTATGTTTTCTTAGCTGTTCTTATTATTTGGTCTACTTTATTTCTATATTTTTAAAGCTGAATTTCATTGTATTTAGTTTGACACTTGATAAATGTTAAGCAAAGCTGATGTTTTGTATGACAGGCAGCTATTAATCCATTTGTAAGCCAAGGTTTAGTTGGGTTGTGCTTACATATTTTAATTTCCTTCATTGGAAAACTTTGTTCAAAAATAGTCATGCAGATGTCATGAAATTTGTTGTAGGCATGCTCACAAGACCGAATGTCTGTTACTATGCTCCAAGCGAACTCTGACATAGACCTTTTGAATGTTTCAATGTTGACCTGACTGTTATCTCTGCATTAAAATTGTTCCTGCTCAAATAGTCTCTGCTATGTTTGTTGCTTTTCTAGGAGAAACATAGGTAAATGATCTGAGATATCAGTTATAAAAAAATGAGTCTTACTGATAATGCGATTAATATTATTGCAGAATATGTTATGTTATCAATGACGGTCGCCGTAGATACGGTTATTCTAGTTGGTTTGGTTATTGTCGGATAGTAAAAGTAAGTATTTAATAAGTTAATGAAGTCTTTGGTATGACAACATTTCTGTTGCTGCAGATCAATATTGAAGTCAGCCATCAGGTAGCCTGTTTTATTTTCCTTTAGTATTATTTCCAGAATTCTGCTTAATGCTTCAATGAATTGTTTGTTTTCACTGTCAGGATGCCTGTAGATTGTACCAACAGTTTTATTTCTACCTTTTTTAATCAGAATTTCAATAAATATTGTTGCAATGTATTCTTCGATAATGGAAAGGTTGCCACACACAATGAATTGAATATTGTCTTCTATGTATATGCCTACACCACCTCCACCATGCTTGTTAATTTTGTCAGATCTGTGCTTTTCAATAAATGTATAGTTATTCTTGTTAACCAGAGTAATAGGTGAGTTTATTTTTAGCCAAGTCTATCCCAAACTCATGTGCACTCATATATCTAGGAAATTATTTAACTTGTCATTGTTCTTCAGTATCGATCGAGTGTTTGCATGCATGAGGTAGAGCACAATGCTTTCGTTACTATTTACTATAAAGTCATTAAATTTGCTTAGAAGCGTGTAGTTACATGTTTGTGGAGGTATGGATAAGTCAGTTCTAGCATCTTTTGAGTTGATGTCTCTATATGTGTAGGTGTTACGTTTGAAGGGATTTAGAATTAGGTCATGTATTTGCTCTGTGTAGTTATATTCAATATATGGATTCATGATTGCAAGTGTGTAGTCAGTGTCATCATTAATGTGATTAAAAGGGAATAGAGATTTGTTTCAGTTTAGACACCACCATGGTTTGTCATCTGACTCAAGATGGAGATAATCAGAAACGGTGCATTTGGAACATCTTAAGTGAACCCACTCCGAACACAAGTCACATAATAAAGCTTTTTGATTAGTTCTAACAGGTCTTTTACATGATGAGAAGGGGAATTTGTTGGCATGGTAGGGATAGAGGAAGAAAGAAGCCAAAACAACTATGGTTGGAAAGAGTTTATGGGAGAGAGCTGCCAGAGATATTTTCCTTGCCTTGGCTTTGGCAAGATTATACATGGCTTAGTTTCGACCAGGTAAAAACATTCTACATTGCTGTTACATTTACACAACTGAAATTGAAATGATGAAAGCTGGTAGTCATTGGTTGGGGTGGGTAATGATAATTAACCATTTTAAGCCTTGAATTTGTTCAAGAAAATCTAAATTTTCTCATAGAAAATGTCCATTTGCAGGCCATAAGAAGACCACTTCCGACAATTACCACTGGAGTGACAGGATGAGTTAGTGAGCCAGTCATTCCAGTTGCACATCCTCAAAAATAGTCCTCTCTCGGTCCGCAAACTGACATTTCTCAAGACGACTACAGAAGCGGCTGTTATGAGTGTTAAAGTGTTAATAATAATGGCGAATGCTAAGACTAGTGGTCTATGGTCATCTTAAAGTGCCCATTAGCAGCCCAGTGGAGGTCACCTCCGAAAATCAACAACTGAACCAGCTGAATCAACTAATCGAGCCAGCCGTTACAGTGATTCACAATTTTGCTGCCCTTTATTAAAATGGCCCTTTCCAGGAGACTGGAGATTGCTGCGTCCTACATACCATGGTGGCAGTTTAGATGTTTGCTTATGGGTCTGTATTAGACTCATTTGCTCCACCTCTGTTGCTGTTACAATTGAAAAGTGGTGCACAGAGATTAATAATATTACGATTGTTATAATTAGAAAGAGAAGTTTTAGAAATTTTCCTGCAGTGATACAGTTGCTTTGTGGACTGCGTGAATGAGCCAGTATGGCGGTGTAGTCACATTCTACACTTGCTATCTCTGAGGTTGGCCACAATTCTGAATAGTTCTTCTATTGCTTCTGTGCTCCTTGCGTCCATCAGTGGTACTAGTTGGCAGTTGTAGAAAGTTGGAATAATTTAGCAATGAATGAAAGGTTCAAAATCACGGGCTATGGAGATCAAGTTTTAATTAAATCAATCAAATAGTATACAGCTTTAGGCTGCCCATTGTTAAAGAGGACCTGTCTATTTCTATGCAGTGTGCTGGTTTAATGTGAAATCAGATTAACACAGTTTCAGGATGAGGCTACCAAAAGGTCAAATATAAAATAACTTGGAATAACAATTTAGACAAACGTAGTAAAATTACTGGCATCCTAAAAATGTGATCTAAGATCTGGTTCACATATCCTAGTATAGATCAAAGCAACTCCAGACGAATTAAACACTAATCCGATTCTTAAGAGATTGTGATGTCAGAATGCTCAAGCCATCGCTAAGATATGAAGTAACACCTTCTTAGCAGTGACAATGGCACTTTACACATTGAAATTGTACAACAAATAATAATAGATAATAATTCCTATTGTAGTGTGAATAATCAATACAATCGATTCTGCATTTGCTAGTGATAATGCATGTGCCTACATTAATGCAATTTCAAATTAAATGACAATTATCCTGTAAACTTGAAATGGGCTCCTTTAGTTGAGAGCAGAATCTACTAAGCAATAAGAAAATCTCAATCCTGGCAATCTGTAAATTAGTCTGCAATTCTTGATAACTTGCTTCTAAAATTGAGAGCAGGACCTACTGAGAAATAACAAAATGTCAGTGCTGACTATCTGTAAACATTTTGGTGTGAATTATTTTTTCAGAAACAATGATGAGATCTCAAACATTCCTCGAAGACAGTTACTCAACAAACAAAACTTATTCAGACAATAATTATAGAGGCAGTTCTTGACTAGTGACTTGAAATTAAACTGTAAAAGGGCCTCATGGAATGGACACTATTTCCACTATCCCTGCCTCTCAGTGAAGTGAAGGGGATGGATAACTGGAAGCAGATATATCGAAACGGAAGTGAATAAACTTAAGGTTTATTCTGGACAATTTTGTATAGAAGGCAAATTAAAAGATCAAATAATTACCTGCTGTTAAACAGTGAAAAGATGACTTCTAGCCTCTGGCATCTTGTGTCCCGAGTGTGTGTCCTCCAGCTCACACAATTAACCCTAAGTGATAACTGAAATAGCCACAAATTGAGGAATAGTGTCCACAGTGTGATCGACTTTGGATTAACCAGTTTGGCCAGTCAAAACTATAACACAAGTGCTAACACCAGGCAGCATGGTCCTCTCTTTCAAGTTCAACGTGTTTAAATTAAATTAAATGGTGAGAGCACATACATTAAAACTGGCTTAAATGGACCCAAATTGCTATACTAAGCTAGCTAACATTGAAGAATTAAGTTATTCGACCAAAAACATCCAGAAATTTTGGCCTATATTTATAACATTTTCACAAAGTCAACAAGAGCTCACATAAACAGGACACATAATTTTAGATGTTTGCATCGATTTTCTGACAAGTCTGTAAGCTAAGGCAAGATGTGTGCTGCTTGGATTAGCAGGTCTGAGATTGAGTATTAAACCGAATTGGCATGCAACCATTCTACTTCTGAATTCTGTCAGACATTCCTGTCAAGAAAGCACATGTCTAAGAATAAAGGAGAAATTCATCAAATAATGGCAAAAATTGTTACAATGCACATTTACAACAACTTCTAGCAACACCATTTAAAGAAAATCACACCCTTTCTAAGATGCCAACATATTGGCCAGAATCTCAAAACGTGTTATCAAAAATATGAGAGTTAACATGTCGTGCTAGCTATTACTTGATGTGCAAATCTGGAACCTAACAAAAGCCACGCTGTCTAAAATTCACATTCATGTCCTATGAATAGTTTTTGACAACCACTCATCCAATGAATGCATTCCAATACAAATCATGTTCAGCTAAATGTATTCATTTGTCCAGTACTTAGTACAGACCTAATTTAGCTCCAGTGATGTAAGTTTCTGAAACGTAACACGTCAACACTGGAGTGGAAGGAAGATTGCTCCTCGCATGGAGCACTGCAATTGAGTTCTGTGACTCAGAAGAATATTCTTACAAAACATCACACTTCTAAGAGATCCCTGGACACACTAGCAAAGCTTGTCCATCATCTATAACATTCAGATGATACACGCCCAGGCCAAATGTGACGCTTAATCAACAAAACTCGATCCGACTGCCATGTTTCCTTGACTATCCAGACACAGCTATTAACAGTCACCTTTAAGAAATAGCGATAAATAATATTTGGGGCATCATATCTATGGGCAATACAAATTCTCATCCAAACATTGCATACACATGTACGCAGGAGTAAAACCAGTATTAGAATGAATGGAAGTCTGATATGCCATCAGAACATAAGGAAGTCTGATGTCCAAATACAATGGTTGAGATTAACTCTTTGGTCAACATTGTTGCTAATGTTCTGTTAAATCGCTCGACCATTCCATCACATTTGGGGTGGGTGGGGTGAAAAGACACTATTATAATTCTAAGCATTTGGCAAAGTTCTTGAAAAAGCTAACTCTCAAAATTTCGTCCTTGGTCGGTATGGAGCAATACAGGCATCCTGAATCAGAAAACTTGTTCAACAATAACGACTGCAACTCTATAAGCTTCTTGATTGGGTATGGCGAAAGCTTCCACCCATTCAGTGAAATGGTCTTGGAGTACCACAATGTACTTGTTGCTGCTATCACTTACTGGGAGAGGCCCCAGTGTGTCTATCACAAACCTCTCTAAAGGTGCGCAAACAATCTTGTTTTGTTGAGGTGCAGACCAAATTCTAGGACCTGTAGTCTTGCGTTGACAAGCTTCGCATTTACGTATCGAAACTTTAATGTTCTGATAAATCTAGGCCAATGAAACTGGGCCATGATTCATTCTCGAGTACGTTCAACTGCTAAACGTCCACTGTTATCATGTAACTGTTCGAGTATGTGTTTCTGATAAGGCAGGGGAATCAATATCTGATGATCTTTGTAAAGTATACATCGTCTATGTGTAATTGTTCGAATCACTGGTAGTAATACTTTATGTGGTAAGGATAAGGAGAAACGTCTTCCCAGGTAGGACAATGCCCATGAGATACTCATTCTTTCTTAGTTGTGGCATAGTTTCTCTCAGTATAATTAAGAATACACGATCCATATCTAATGACTCATTCTACACCATCTTGGCCTTGAGATAATATGGGCCCCATTCCCCTATTTGGATGCATCAGTGTCTAAAATGAAAGGACTGTTTGGATAAAACCCAAAAATAAAAGAGTGGCATGTATCAACCTGTAAATTCTGATTAAAGTGGGTCTTTTCTATCCAAATGAGGCTTACTCGTTCAAGAATATCATAATACACACCACTGAGATTTTTATGTAATTCCCACAAATCTAATATGGACTACAAATCCAAGATGGCCGGCAAATCGAAGATGGCCACCTGAAATAACAAAAATGAGTGTTAGAGTGCTATAAATTCTGATTAACATCTGTTTTTCATCCAAATGTGGTTCAATAGTTTACGAACGTCACAAGACATAAGGCCGAGTCTTTGATGTAATTCCCGCAAATTCAATATGGCTGATAAATCCAATATGGTCAACAAATCCAAGATCGCTGCCAAAAATACCAAAAGTGACATATATCCACCAGTAAATTCTGACTAAAGAGGAGTTTCTTCTACTTCAAATGTGGTTTAATAAGTAGTATATATATAAATATATATATATATATATATATATATATATATATATATATATATATATATATATATATATATATATATATATATATATATATATATATTAAGGCTGCTAGGACAGAAGATTGTCAGAACAGAGGATCGTCGATCGGCGGCTACAGGAGGGAGTTGGGCTGTCAGAACAGAGATATGGTCGGCCATTTTCTTGTTATACAGTAATTATGCACACACATTCCACACATTCTAACTCGGGATTCTGTCCTGAGAAAATATGCGATATGCCTTAAACTAATGTTTAAGACACTATCTCGGTGTTGTTATCTTCTAGATGTAATATGCCAGTTATCAGCAGGTCTGCGGCTAATAACTAGGACATAATGACTTATCTAGGCAGTGTTATATAGTGATTGAATGTCAGTGGTCTGTCTGTCTATCTGTCTGTCTGTCTGTCTCTCTGTTCTGTCTGTTTAGTGGTCTGTCTGTGTCTGTTTGTCTGTCTGTATATATAGTCTGTCTGCGTGGTGTGCAGCAATGTATCCTATGCTCTCCAGAACGAGGCTGCTCAGGCAAACACATAGTCACGACCAGTGTCACAACAGCATGAGGGGATTACCCACAGTCCCTTCCAGCTACCTTGGCAATGCTCACTTGGCAAAATGCTAAAGTGCCTACCATCCGCACCATGGCAGACTCTGGCATGTTCACAGGTAACACAGAGGATCTGGTGCCGCATCGCATGCAGACAACAATGTCCAGACATTTCTACACCATAGAAGTGGCAGACAGACTCAATTTCCTCACGTGGGTCAAGTCAGTATCGCATCGAATGGGTTCTCTTCAAGGTAGCTCAGCATTCCACCACGTATGTACACACCGATGTGTTACATCCGCCACCGGGAAGTACCTACCACAGCTCACTGTCTGAAGTAGGGTTAGACGTGATAGAATATCTGCCAGGAGCCACCAGCAAACTGTGGAAAGCGATCAACCCAACATGTTCACCCACGTAAATCACCCGTTTGACAGCTCCACCATTAGTCTATATGCCGGCATGGGTGGTCTGTCGGATGACCAATTAGAGTTTACGCAGCTACTACTTATTGACCTATCATCATGATATCATATCAGACCTATCAGGCATTCACAGAAATATTCGAAAAGGAGATAGAGGAGTAGCCTTCTCAGGGATGGTGGATATAGTGGTACAGGAAATGCTTTGTCGACAAGAAGATGAGCGACTGCAATGGGTGAGCTGGTATGAACAGAATGCTAGAGAGGCAAGGAGACAAAGGACTACAACTCTGTCCAAGAATGGGAGAGCCTCATCCGGCAGGAGGAGTGCGTCATAGGGCCAAACTTGTATGATTACTTGGATGACAAGTGTGATGAGTCTGTAAAAGTCATGCAGTGGAAAGAGAAGAGTGTGCAGGAGTATAAATCCAAGAAATTCCACCAACAGTGGGCGTGCTATCAGAGTATCAAGGTGAAGTTCCAGATGTCATGGCTATGAAAGCAACTGGCCCCTGACATTATGCTGGATGAGGGGTGCTTGAGGGAGGTATGTCTCCACACCAATAAGCTTGTTCGGTTCGCCAGCCACTCCAAGATGAATCCCACAATGACTCATCAGCAGATCCTACAGGTGATGGCATGAATTTAAGAACTAGGTATAGCATGGCGAAAGCAGCCTGCACTATATCCCACCCTGTCAGCGGAGGAGGGTGGTACAGTACATGGCTGGCGACTCCAGCAGATTGACACCATCAGACAGAATTTCGTCCACGAGACAGAAAAGTACTGCAGAACACACAGGCGATATAAAACAGCCTACAACAGTCTAGCATGCGCAACCACAGCTGCGGGTGTGATTGGAGCCAGTGCTGGTGTGGCTGCCATTGTCACCCTCGCTACACGGGTGGGTGCTATCGTCACTATCCCGCTGGGTGGTGTGACCCTTGCCACTACTGTCCTGGCCATCGGCTTGGCGGTTGCATAGCGTCAGATAACCAGGAAGCTGAAGAAGCATTCTAAGTATGGAACACTGGCACAGAGCAGCTTATGGGCTATTGACAAGTCTGTCAGCAAAACTATCGATGATGGGCAGGTCAGTGATGAAGAGTACCACCATATATTGAAGCTCCAAACCCTGTACCGCACAGAGAAACCCAAAGTGCGCCTGCAATATCTCAAAGTCTCCAGTGTGCGGGGGTGGGGTGGGGGGACATGGAGGAGTTAAATACGAGATGCTGTGGAGAGGCCACATCGAAGATCTCTATCCTGCCAAATAGTAAGCTGTGTGCGCGGCTGGAACAGTGGCTTTAAGATGACTACTATAGATGGCCTTCCTGACGAACCTCACGACAACTGACCAGACCCAACTGCCCCTCCTGGGTACAGGCTGGACCCACTTGAGAGCTGGACTATGTGGTCTCCTGGATGACATACCGGACCTAACACCTATTTCGATCACAGTCGACAGGCGGTCCCACATCAGCTTTTCCATCAATCCACGACCACTGACCAACCTTGCAATCACCATCAAGGATGCGAAGAAGGCTCTTACCTCGATGGCAGTCCCGAATCTCCCATTCTGGAACCAACAGCTGAACTTTGCAGTGTGGTGTGCCACAGCAGGATGCGACATCGGTGTGGGTTTGCTGCATTCCTATTATGGTACCCTCGAAGCTGTGCTCATTGTCAGCTGTCTCAGATTCCATGTGTACTACACGGCGAGACGAATCCTCCATGATCTGGGTGCAAGCCTGCCTGATACAAATGATTTCAACCCACAGCCCGCGGGTTTGATGAGCTACAGCCTCTCAGCAGCCAGTAGACTCCAGTGATAGTTTAATGCCCACTCAGACTATCGGTGGCATGGTGGTGACAACAATGGCCTGGGCATTATGTATGGTGACCCGAGACGAGACCATTCAGGCTTCCCCTATCAGACACCATGGAAAATCGGTCATCGGAAGACAGCGACGTTCTCATTTGATCCAGATTCAGAGCCCGGAGTGAGGGTGCAGAATATGCACATAACCGGCATCAGGTAAGACCTTCCAGCTGCCTGGAAATACTTTATCCCACACACAACCTCATGGCTTATGCCAGCAGGGATCGTTCGAATCAACCAGTCCTTAGAAGCATTATGTTATTGTCTTCTAATGGCCCAGACCAAGCTGCGTCACTCTACAGACGGGGTGAGCGGCAAAGTGGTGCAGTCTATGTTCAACAGTCTCATCGAGGATATGATCATCATTGCAGGCACTAGCAGCCTCATTGCCAAGAGAAGGCCCACGGCCAGCTAGACTTTGCCATATCTCCACACCTGCGGCTTATTCTGAGCAATCTGATCATGAATATCAAGAACTTGGTGGTCAAGGGCTATAACAACATGAGAGTCGAGGGGAGTTCCCCCGGTGTCCACACTGACATCAACTCAGCTGTGCATGCCGTCCCAACAACTGCATCTCTGCAAGCCATTGTTACCATCGTTCCGACTGTCGTTCTGCCACACAAAGTGCTGGACAACAAACAGTGACCTGTGCTGACACCCACCACCCCTCCCAGAAGTGCTAGCAGGATAAGAGCCCTACGAGTGGTGTCATGTCTGGCTATTGCTGTGCTTATCACCAGTCTTCTCTGCTGCTAGTGGTTCAAGCTCTTTGAGCAATAGATCTTCTGGTATGGGAGTCATGGCAAAGGAGATTGCCTGAACTAGCTTGGCCTGCCCAGCAGCCATCAAAACACGCTGTCAGCATACACACCCAAGCACTGTATGGTACAGCCTTTTTCCAGATTGTAGTAGCGCAGAGCCTTATTCAACTCAGAGTCGGGGGAATGCCATGGATGCTTGCATCTGCTGGAACACATCCGACAGATACTCCCGATCCTTGTAGAATCCCTTAGTATGCAGGAGCTGCTCGACGACCCTGCCACCCATAATGAGGTATTCGACAAAACAGATCTGCCCCTTAACAACTCCTAAGTATAGCTTCACGGCTGCCAGCTCCTCTGTTACTTCAGCATTAGAGAGCTGGGCTAGCTCATCTGGTGACTTCTTCTTGTAGTCCTTCAATTCAGTGCAGAAGATGTCATAGTACTTAGTGACTAGATCCATGGTTTAAGCCGCTATGTATAGTGCTATGGATAGTCCCGAGTACCAATCTAATCAGCCAACAGATGCAGACTTCAATGGTACAGATTGTAAAGCAAGTCCCGGAGAGCCAGGCGAGTCTCCAGAAGGGTTTGAGAAGCTGCTCAAAAGCAGGACCCAGAAGTTACTTACACAGGCTAAGCCCCTGGTCATTCATGTCGCCAGTAATGTGGCTGAGAATGTGGCCATGATAATGATGATGGGTGGTAATGAGGTTATTCCTGCTGTTGGATCCGCTGTCCTCGCTACAGTGGCGAGTACAGTTGTTGACCACTGTTTAGGAATAACACATCCTATCCCAAAGATCGCAATTGGTGGTGCCTCCTATACTGTTGCCACCAAGATTATGGGCAAACGTATTCCTCTAATGGAAGCCGCAGTTCTAGGGCTAGCGACGAGTGCTATGGCTGAGATCATCGTGGCCTATGTCTAGCTTTAAGATGCTATACATAGTGGAAGCCTGGCAGGTTCATGAGACAACAGTCGCCTATGAGGCATGGTGTGCTGTTCCAGAGTCAGTAGCGCATAGTCGATCCTGCGCACTGAGGATTTCCAATACCCAGAAATGGGGTTAGCCCATAAGGCATGCTCCTGTAGAGAGGGGCAGTATCCGAAGCATTGTTACTTATTTCCTTGGCCAACCACATGGTCTACCTATGCCCACCTACTCCTCTGGGGATATGACTAAGTTTAAGACATATGTATACACCAACAATGTCTCTGTCACTCACAGACCTAGAGAGCAAAGAGCTAGGTGATCTCGCTCATTTGGGTGAGGCATGGCTCGATTCAGAGGACACTGTTGCCCCTATCTTCTTCCTAGACTTCGATGAGAAGGGAAAACCTCGAGAGATCCGAGGTACCATCCCAGCCAGAGATCCCATCGGAAACACTGCCACAGTAGAACAATCAGCCATCAACAAGACCCAGACTGTATACAAGGGAATGGGCATCAAAGACAGGGCAGTGATGCGAGGTATGCTCGGAGTTGATGAGGCTGGTGCCATCAAGGTTATCGCCGAGTCCTATGCACAGGACCTGGTTAAGGATCTCCTGAAACCACGGACCTCATTCCAACAATATGGGGAGAATCCCAAGGTGGGCACCCTTGACCTGAGCCATATCACGGTGGATGGCGCAACAGGTGCTACCGCCAGCCTCCAACTACCCGAGGTGAAGAAGTCAGGGGTTTTCAACCTGCCGTTTAAGATCACATAATAAGCATGGCTTCCCGAGCTTGCATCATATGGATACTCGAGGTACTAGACACTGCAGGCACTGGCACAGGCCCTCTGCGTTACCGTCTCAGTTGCTGTTGGGATTTCATGCTTGACGCCTCTATCGTATCCTTCATATCCACCTGTGGTACAGTGCTATCCACACTGCAAGCAAAAGAGCTGGTACAGGAGCTACTGCCATTTAGTCTCCCAGATATAGACGAGGCTATGATTGAAGAGATGCTGACCATCCTCCAGGAACATGTCACCGCCATACAGCAGTAGACCAGATGATGCCGGTCAAGTGGTGCTGATCATTGGCCATCAGGACACTGGAAAAACACCTTGCTGCAGGCCCTGCTCACCGAACATCTTCAATCTCGATACACCCTCCTGGTGTCCGACCCCACCGCTGAGGCAGTCGACAATAACGATCAGTGGTACAACAGTCCAATCACCAAGATGAACAATCTGCAAGCACTGATGGAGAAGCTGCTCGCAGCTTGACTAACTGAACCACTTGTTCTAGTTATCAATGACCCCGCAATGGACCAGAAGACAGTCACATACCTCGGCAACATCACCAGACGCATTCAGCACACCAAAATCACTGTATTCATCCTCTTTCAGAAGTACACCTGTGAGATATCACCAGATATCTGGCACAATGCGAGGCTCCTGTACTTTAGCTCGAAGAGTGGTCGTGCCCTGCTTGAGACAATATATGACAGCCTGACCCTCAAGGAGACCAAGCAATACTTCATCACAGGCGTGCAGAAGGTCGCAGATCTATACCTCCTCATTTTCAGCAACAATGAGGCAGGGGAGCTCGCACACTTCAAGCCCTCACGGCTTCAAGGCTCAGAACTTCAGCTACAAGTTGAATTCAGCCAGGAAGCTCACATGTCAGTCAGGTCGACATCCCTGATGTGTCAGCCAGGATGTTTTTCAGGCTTGAGAAACTTCGTCCATGGTCTCCACTACTTGAGGAACACCCTCTGAAGCTTGAGGAACTTCTTCAGAAGCTTGAGGAACTTCTTCAGAAGCTTGAGGAACTTCTTCAGATGCTTCTTCCGTAGAGTTCACTGCTCAAGAGGGTTTGGGTTTCTGAAACTTTATGCACTGAGGATCAGATGCTATGACTCTCTTCTTCTGAAACCTCTCACGGAAGACCCATTTCGTCTATGACCTCTTAGTATCTGACTCAGTCTCGGTTGGGAACTTTTAGAAATACCCCCAGATTACTCTCTAACTGCTTCCTACCTTTTTTGTTGAAGATGTGCTCAATCACCTCTTTGTGGCCGGTGGCCAACACATCCTCTCTACTTCCTCACTACCTTCGGCGTAAACAGTGGCATGCCCAGCCTCATAGCCCTCAGTCACAGCTATACTGATCTCCGCTCGGAAGTAATATGTGGCCCCAGCCTGTATATCATCCAATATCCGGTGTTCATCATGTGTGGATATCGAATATGCCAGCCCACTTCCCAACCATTAGGAGATTTTTGGGATCAACCCTAGCCTTCTGGAGAGCTAGAATTACAGGACACTTAGTGGGTGTCCTGGGGAGATCTAGTGATGTCCTGGGCACTGTCAAACTTCCGGTAGAGCATCTGAGTAAATAATTCCTTCATACTATGGGCCGGTGTGGTCTCCTCTATAGAAGTCAGTATCTCCTCATCAGATGGAGGTGGGACCTTGGCTCGCTCGTCGATAATGTTGACATCATGAAGTAATCGTCGGACCCTGCCAATTGGCAGCTGTATTGGTTTATTTTTGGAGGGTTGCACTGGTTTCTGACCTCCAAAGACGATCTGCTGGAGAACCTTACCACACATTACCATTTAAAAACCTGTATATACAGACGTTTAAACATGCAGCAGTATGTACAGCATACAGATGGGGCAGTTGAACCTGCGGCCTCGCACCACACTGATCCTTGGAGGACTGTCTGACAGTCATTCGACCTAGTATCCATGTTGCACAAGTGAGTGGATGTCAAGCTAGTATCCACAGCAGGAAAGTTCATGAGCACAGCGACGAAGGAGGTAAAGCTCCCGCAGGTGGTGAGCAGGTGGAAGATTATGCAGAGCAACAACACCCTGGGCACCACCTATGTGAACAATAAGTACCAGGCCCTGGCTCCACTGGCTCATGGACCTTCCTATTATGTGAAGAGGAAAGGCTATTATGCCGTCGGATGTAATGACGGCTTCACAGAATTTGACTTACAACCAGATGTAGAAATACCTGTCGCGATGCCACTCTTCTCCCTCCTCGAGAACTCACACGTGAACCCAGCCTTGATGCAGGACAAGCTGTTCCTCTGGGTATACACCGAACATCTTATGGATGTAACGATGACCTCTTCATGACTTCAGGTCTGGCATGGTGAGAATGATCAGGAGCTAAAACGTGCAGGCTCTAGACAACGAATCATACATGTAGAGCGAGAGCATCAGCAGGTCCAGGCCATGGCTAACCAGTGTCTAGAGTTAACATTGCGACGAGGTGCCTTGGACTGCGTAGCTGTTGCAGTCTTGGTTCAGAAAGGAGGGATGGTCCAGGAGGTGGGGGAGCTAGACGACTTCAAACTTGTGGTGGCTGGGACCAATGTACTTGGTGCGGTGCATGATCTGGCTGATTGCTGTCTCTATTAACAGAAAACGAAGTCATGTGCCATACTCCGCCTGACCAGTGGCCACGAGGATCTTGAGTCAATGCTCGAAGGTCAGTGCCACCTCGTAGGAAGGGACATCCTGCCTAACCAAGACAACCAGCTCAACTTTCATGTTGGGAACCTGCTCGGCGAGTGAGGGGGCACTCAACTGGTTGGAGTAATGGTGCTGTACTTTGGATACAGCAATGGTCACTTCTTGCAAAATGGAGGTATTCAGCTTGGACGTGCATAGAGCATAACTCCAGCAGCTGTTTTAGCTCCCACCACAGCTCCTACTACTACTACTACTACTACTACTACTACTACTACTACTACTACTACTACTACTACTACTACTACTACTACTACTACTACTACTACCACTACTCCTACTATGGCCTCGGCCGTCACCTGACCTCATAATGCCTCATAGTCGAGCGTCGGCTCGGAGAGCTTTACAGCCTCGTACTACTCATCAAATCTCTCATTGGCCTCGTGGATGTTCTGGGTGGCTTGAGCATTTTGTTTCCGTCGGCGTGCCTCCCTTTGGTGCATATGCTTGAGTGCCTTGCTGTACTCAAACTTCTCCTTAGACAGCTTCTCCATCACCTGGGTATAACGTTTTCTCTCTACCTCCACCACCTTATGGTCAGCGAAGCTGAGACCTCAGTTCGCCAATGCAAACACACCTGCATTCAAGATTGCAGATGCCATGTCTATACAGGTGATTTAAACTCACCATATAGTCAGCAGGACTGCAAGCAATGTATGAACCAGAAGCTTTCGAGGATCCAGTTGAGAACTATGATGAGGACTATGATGAGGATGGCTATGATGAAGATGAGGACAATGATGAGCATGCCTATGATGAGGACGCCTATGATGAGGACTATGCTGGTGATGGTGTAGAGCCAGAATCCCGCCGACTAATCCACTGAGCCAAGGGAATTTCTCATACCTATGTGAACGGCTCTCTTGGCCCACTAGCCGCAGTTGGGGCTCTGATTGCTCTGTTCATGATGAAGGCTGGCGAGACGGTCCGCAAAATTGCCAATAATGCTCTCCATGGAGTTGAGAGATCGCTGAGTATTCCAGCCATCACCTCGGGGGTAGGTACATTCTTTGGCATTGCTGGTCTATGGCTCCCGTATGTTGCACTCGCAGTCATCTGGGCTGCTGAACATTTAAGACATGCTATATAAGATGACTTCTCTGCATGACCTTGTCAAGTCCCTTAACTGGCAAGCCTTTGTCGATAAGCTTCCTTTCAGTGATGGTGTCAGCGCTCCAGAGATTAGACAGCAGTGTTTCCAGGTAATCGAAGAGGTCTTCATCGATGGTCGGATGAACGACGGTCATCTGCTCGCCTGTCTAGAGTTTGCCCGAGCTGTACAGGAGAGGACAGGAGTCGATGTCAGCAATGAAATACGAGGTCTTGACAGCCTCTCTTGAAGATCTCTATTACCAGCCCAGTGGCTATGTTCGTGAGCATCACCAGCTGCTCGAGGCTGCACATCGCAAAGGTTATAGATTCACCTTGGAGATGGTTAGCTGGTGGCTTACCAGACAGGCGATGTGGCATATCTACAGACCTCGTCCATGACACATTCGGTATGCACACTTCGATGAACCTGTCCTGAACAGAGTCCATCAGGCTGATGTGCTGTTCCTTTCACATGATCGGGTCTATTCCAGAGGAACATGCAAGACCTACAAGTATGCCCTCACCATCGTCGATGTCGCCAGTAGATACAAGGCGGCAGTGCCTCTCATGGATAAGTCCGCAGGTCAGGTGGCCGCCGAGTTCCAGAGTATCTATAAGGACTGGCAAAATCCCCTCCAGTGGCCAGAGTTGCTGCAAGTGGATGAGGATAAGGAGTTTAGAGGTGAAACTGCGGCCCTCATGCAGAAACATGGTGTGGCGATTAGGTGAGGCGAGGTGGGACATCACCATGCCCAGGCTATCGTCAAGCAGAGCAACCAGACACTGGCAGAGAGGCTGCTCCCACATCAGTATGCTCAGGATATTGCTGTTCCAGTGGGCGGTCATTCCAGGGTATGGGTGAGAGGGTTGCCCATTGTGGTGGAGGGATCCAATGCTGAGGTTACTAGGCTGATAGGACACAAGCCAGTCATGGCCATTCAGCGATCCTCTGTGGCCCAACCTCGATGCTCTGTTCAAGAGCTGTGCTCGGTGGACATACTTCCATCTGATTCCCTGGTTCTGTATTTGTATGAGCCTGGCGAGTTGGAGGGTGGACGTAGGCGGACGAGTGACCCCCAACTGGTCGATAGATGCACACAAGATTGACATGTATGTGGAGACGGCTGGACTACCTGGCATCGTCGGAGAGCAGTCCTAGGCGGCCGTTTGTATGAGAGGAGCTCCTGCTTATGCCTACAGACACACAGCTACCTCCACCCCAGGGAGTAGACATCCTCCACTGACTGTCAGTTGAACATGTCACATGATGCTCATACCAGCAGCTCTTCAATGAAAGCATCCCTTGGAGTGATGACATCCTTGTGGCCATAAGCCAGGGTGTGAATACCATCGGGAGTGATCCATAGCTTTGTGTCTAAGGGGCTGAGGCTTGTTTTGGTCTGGTGGACCCTGTAGAGGTGGTGACCCTCACTTCGCAACATGTTCATACCATGGTGGAAAACCTTTCACTCAAAGAGGCATTCCTTGTACTGCTCATGGTGAATCTGTCAAGCCACAGCCCTGCGCACACCCTTTGCCTTCTTGACTTCCTGTTTATCTGACCGCTTGATGGAGTACATCTTCAGGTGCAGGCCAACAAACTCCTGGATTGGCACCCTGACACACTCATCCTTCATCTTGCCCAGGACCTTCTTGTTGGCAATACTGTGTCGCTCCTCACAGCCATATCAGCATAGACATCCTCAGTCTGGATCTCCAACAGGAAGCTGCCTGTGTCAGTGTACAGTAGCACACAGTTGGCAACATATAGTCGCATCAGCTGGTTGTAGTAGAAGTCATACATGAGGTGCTTCGAGAGGTCCAGGATGGACATTCCAACACAGACAGGGCAGTTCAGCAGCAGGCTCGTCTTGTACATGTTGAGAGCAGTTAGATCATCATCGAACGCCTTCGCCTGGGAGAAGTTGGGCTTGGCTATTAGGTGGCTCAGCTGGTCCTCCTCGGATGACCACACTAGCTTGACATCCACTCACTTGTGCAAGTTCTCCATGGTCTTACCGAGGACAGCTTTATTCATCAGCTTGTAGAGATCCTTCTCAAAGTCGCTGTTGACCTTCTTACGGAGCTCTGTGTTGAGTCGGATGTAAGGCTCCATCCACAGCGACTGATTAAAGCATAGAACGCTGTGCACCTTCTTCAACCTCATAATCAGGCTGATGTAGTACTTCAGGTTGCAGTAGTGGAGAACGTACTGTTCTTTGTCTCTCAGGTTAGGCACCAGTTTTTCTGCTGCCATCTCCGCTATTGCCCAGTGCATACTGATACTCTGAAAGTCACTCTCCCTTCACCTTCATCTGTTTAGGCGCCAATGGGTAGGCATTGTGCATGTCATGCAGCTCTTGCGGGTACTCAAGGTGAACGTCTAGGATGTAGCCCTTTTCATCATCCTTAGGATGTTATGTAATCTCTTTGACATCAATGTCCTCCACCCACTCAACCACCAACCCGCCCCCCCCCCCCCCCCAGTCGGTAGGTGTTGGCTCATTGCCAAGCCATAAAGATTGTTAGCATCCAGATACATGACGTGGCTTGTCGGCTGTTGTGGATTATAGCCAGCTATGTATGAGTCCTTTCTTTACGAAGAGATGCATGTCGTAGTCAGTGAGGAGCTCCAGCTCCACACCTGTCTTCCTTAGAAGTGCATCCCAGCTTGTGTAATAGTGTGCTGGGTCCAGACGAGACTGCTGGGGGCATATGATTTGGAAGTTCTCAAAGACATCTGCAAGGAGCAGAGTGTCAGACCGCAGGTAGAGGTCATGATAGTCTCCCATGGTCTGGCAGTCGAACTGGGCCCAGACAACCTGTGCATGGTTGTAGTCGCTGTCAGATATTCCCACGCTAGAGAGTTTACTGTAGAAAGCAGCTTGAGGTGGGAGAGAGAGGTCTCATTGAAATTGTGCTACCAATCCATGTGCTCATAGGGGTATACACCCTTGCGGAGCAGGAGCTCTTGCTTGGCAGTGCTAGGTTCATACTGTTTTGTAAGTGGGAACGTTGTGGAACTAGCTACCAGCTTGTTATATGATGCCGGGAGGAACTGGGCCGAGTCGATGAACCACAGCTGATGGAGGCTGAAGGAGATGTACGTCTCCATATTGTTGGGGATGCAGTTGATCTGTCCCTCTGTTTGGAAGCTGGCCTGCATGATGAGGTAAGAATCATACCCACGCAGGTTGTGGAACACGACCGGGATGGTGGCGGTCCTAGGGTTGAGGCACAGCTTTAGATTACACACATTGTATGCTGCTCCCCGGTAAATACTAGTGATGTGGCAGTGATCTCTGACACGGTCCCCATCTAATGATCTGTCGCACACATGGCAACTGACCACGATTTTATGAGCTCGCCAGTCCTCTCTAGTCATCTCTATCAGCCTAGCATGGGCGAGCACGGCCGTTATCTTCTCCTATTCCCATGCCAATCGATCCAGGAAGTGATTAGATGCATCTTCTCCTCGATACAGCACTGGTGGTTTACTGACACTGTCACAGCAGACCACAATATATGAGAACCCACAGATCTCATGGTATTGCGTTTTTTGTGTGCTGCTCTGAGCCAGATTCGCCTCTGGCCTCTCAATCTTGGTTGTTAGGGCTTCAAAGTTGGCATAGATGATGAATGGCACCTGGAGTTGCTTGCAGTGGTTGGTGAACTGTAGCATCTTCCTGTCCTCTGTTGGCATTCCTATGCACATTGGTATGTGACTGATGCTGCAGCTCTCCAGTTTGTGCTTGATTAGAAGGTCTCCACCCTTCTCGATAAGCAGAAGATTTGTCGTTGGAATGACGGGATCAGCCTCACTCAGATGCAGTGGGTAGACTCCCTTGTCATGCGTGAATACTTTAATGGCCAGGACATTCTGCCACTCAACATGCTTAAGCTGATGGAGAAGGGTTGGAGAGTCTACACCGATGAAGTCAAGCATGTCCCAGTGCCCTAAATACTTCAATGTCAACTGGGGATTACTGTCTGCAGGATAAGCAGCAGCCAAGAGAGAGACCAGTGAAGACAGTGGTCATCATCTTTGTTCTGGACATTAACCACTGGCACGTTTTCACTTAATCGAAGTGTGGAGATCGATGTAGGTCCCACCACGTAGTGGTTGATATCTGGCGATGTTGAGGTACAATACATCACCCTGGTCGACTGCCAAGCCAGACCCCTCGAGGGTGTAGTTCTCAAGGCCTTGCAGCACCTTGGCTTTAGCCTCCTTCACAGCCTCGCTAATATCGCTTGCCTTCAGGATGGCATGCTGCTTAGAACAGAACAGGGGATCTGTGGTGACCTCTGTCCCGTCATTCTTCTCCTTTTGGAGGGTGATCTTGAGAGCAAGGCAGAACTTCACCCCCTTCAGTTTGAGGACCTCTTCCACCAACTTCCTCTCAATCTTGTCCAGTTTATTATCCAGGAAAGCTGTCGGATCCTTTTCCCCATGTCCAGGAAGTTCCCATCCCCGCAGATAGTTCTGGATTGCATGTTGGACCTTCACAAATCCCTGGGGTATCTCCCTCATTTCCTGGATTATAGCATCAAGTAACCTGTCGATCGCCTGATCTGTGAACTTGGGTGGGGTTTCTAGCTCTGGGCCGGGTGTGGCGGGGGGGGGGGGGCTTCACGGAAAGGAGAGCTGTGGTTTGCTTCTTGGGAGTGGTTGGTAGCATCCTGCATGGGGCTGGTGTTCGCTTCTCGGGAGTGCTTGGTAGCTTCCTGCATGGGATTGGGGTTGGCATCTCGGGAAGGGGAGTACTTCATCAATGTCCATAGCAGTTGTGTGTACCTATCCAATTGCGCTTCTCTAATATGGGGATTTTTTGGTATCACATGCTGGTCGGGGGGTGGGGGCGGCCTGGAGATGGGGATGGCCTGGGGCTGAGGTGGGAGTGTGGGGGGGGGGGAGACCGACCAACAGACAGACAGACCACTGACATTCAATCACTAGTGTGCTATGCTATAACCCAGCCTAGATAAGACGTTATGTCCTAGTTATTAGCCGCAGACCTACTGATAACTGGCATATGACATCTAACAGTTAACAACAGTGAGATAGTGTTTTAAGTGTTAGTTAAGGCACATCGCATGTTTTCTTGGGACACAAAACCGAATTAGAATGTGTGTAATGTATGTGCATAATTACTGTACAGCAAGAAAATGGCCGAATGTATCTCTGTTCTAACAGCCCACCTCCCTCCTGAAGCCGCCGATCAGCGATCCTCTGTTCTGACAGTCTTCTGTTGTAGCGGCCTTCATTTATATACCACTCAATAGTTCAAGAATGTCACAATATACAATATTGAGGTTTTTATGTGTTTCCCATAAATCCAATATAGCCGACAAAATCTAAGATGGTCGCAAAAAATGACAAGTATCACATATTGACCAATACATTCTGAGTAAAGCATTTTTTCTACAAAATTTAGTTTAATAGTTCAAGAATGCCACAATATACGATATTGAGGGTCATAAGTATATCCGTAAATCCAATATAGCCAACAAATTCAATATGGCCACCAAAAACAACTAATATGGCATATATCATCCTGTAAATTCGGACTAAGGTCTTTTTTAATACAAAATTTTATTGCTGCTGATTGGCCAGTCTTTGTAATCGACCCCGTTCCATTTCCACATGAAATGCATACACCAGTCAGGTATTAGTCTGTGTAAATTCTGTTTGTAAAATTCAACAGAAATATTCACATTTTATGTGTTTTAAGATTCAGAGTAAGATTTTAATGCTTTTCCACTGCTGAGAACACTTTCAAATCTTTATCCCTGAAAAATATCATGGGGCCCAAATCTAATTTTAAAAATATTAATGAAATTCATGTACAATCATAATACCCTTTATCTATTTTGAGAATGCTGCACACATGGTGTAATTAAAGATATCAACACCACTCACTGATTAAAGCCCCAACTCCATGGAAGGGAACGAAGGAGCAATCCATTGAACATGAGCAGATGAAATGTCCATGGTGTAGCATCCAGACCTGCCTACCCCGTATAAACTTAATCAGTAATTTTCAATGGGGAAAACTATGATTTTCAGTAATTTCACCATGTCAATCAGTGATGTTTTTTTCAGGCTTTCAGTAATTCAGTAATCATATATAAAGCAATTATAAAAGCATAAGAATGTATGAATTAATGAAAATGAACCTCCTTAATTGTCATACACACACCCTTATCCTTCCAATTTATTCAAGAAAACACTTAAGGCCTAGAGATATATTTTGGAAATTTAACACTAATAAATTTTCAAAAATAGTCTTCTTCAGGAAGACTATTTTTGAAAATTTGTCACTGGAATGACTGGCTAAGTTAACATTTTATGGGGTTGCACCACCAACCCTGGTTTACCCGTATCCACAACCAGAGAAAAAAAATTGGAATATCTTACTTGGTTGATTACCAATCCCAATTTAACTCTAAAATTTTGATATCATTACTTTACCACATACATGTACCAGTGCAGAAAATTTCCATTTCCCCATGATCCCGACATTCGAGAATTCTAAATTGAAATTTAACTCACTTTACAAACATAATTACATTTCCACAGACAATATTTTCATGACAGCTGTCTAAGTTCAACTGATTCAATGTTTGAACTTCACAAAAACTTTGAATTTTCACGATATTCAGAGAAATATTACTCAATTGTGATAGGTTCCCGGTATGTATCGCGGATGTAGGTAAGGTTATCTACACAGTTTAGTGGTGTCAGCCTAGCGGTAACTGGGACCCAATTTAAACTTGCCTCTAATGTAGAAAGTCTCGCCGCAGTAGAGGATTTTGTGAGAATAGCGAGATTTCATGTTTGTTGACATTTTATCAGAGATTGCAGGTATTATTACTCAACACGATGAATAGCACCAATTGTTTAGCTATCATCGTGCGCGACACAGTCGAGGTGAGGCTTGTTTTGCCATGCCAGCTTTGTCTATTGCATAGCGGTAACTGGGAAGCTTGTTTTAACAAGTTTCCTTAATTCTTAATGCCCGTCCATATTACCGTAATTTACCTATTTTTCCCATCCATAGTTTTGAAGAGCTGACCATAGTACCGTATTTTGGAGGTTATTTCTGTAAAGACCACAGGCAATCCGTAATGATAGGCAGGTCTGAGCATCAGATGATACTCAAGAAAACACCTTGATGACACCCTTAAAAAAGAGTCTGGAAAGTCAAAGAGCTTGTTAGAAGTGCGTCTGTCCAAGTGCTGAGGTTGTTAAATGCAAAAGGTAAGGGGTTGGCACCAAATTCTTAATTGGTTTTCTAAGACTGTGCCTAGTCTGCTAATTTCCCAGAGAAGAACAGAGGTTCTTAAAGAAAGTGAATTGCTATTACAAGGCTAGACAAAGGAAATGGTTGGAATATGCTAAGTTGGTTGATCAATGGAGGATGTAGACACTGGTTAGCTTACATGAACAGTCTTCAAATGACAATCACCTTGATGCGCTGTAAGATCTTAATTATAAATAAATAAATAAATAAATAAATAGATAAATAAATAAATAAATAAATGAATGAATGAATGAATGAATGAATGAATGAATGAATGAATGAATGAATGAATGAATGAATAAATAAGTAAATAAATAAATAAATAAATAAATAAATAAATAAATAAATAAAAAAATAAATAAATAAATAAATAAATGAATGAATGAATGAATGAATGAAATAATGAATGAATGAATGAATGCATGAACGAATGAATGAACGAATGAATAAATAAATAAATAATTAATTAATCACTCCAATGTCTAAGCAGTGGACAACCAATCTATCTAACCAGTATGTTCGAAAAGTAATGTTGTAACAATAAGAGGACTTAGAAAAAGGTCAATTGCAAATTAACCAAGTGATCTACATCAATATTGGTGTAACCTAATAATAAAGAATCGACTAAGCCACTCCAACAATAGTTAGCTCAGAGAATGAGTTTGAATTAGTAATCTAGCAACAATGCTCAGGTTATATACCATAAAAGATAGAGATTGAATGCACTATCTGGCAATGATCCCTAACGAAATTTGGAAACACTGTGCTAAGTAACAATCAGGCATTTAGCTTTAGTAGCAATTATTAGGTGCACTCAATAAACAACAAGTAGTAGTAAATAGTATTACTATGAAATACCATGCAAACCAACAATTTGGTTCGACAGGGTACCTGGCAAACATACCTGACACAGTTATTTAAATGTGTCCCACAATTTGCCAATGTACTAAATATCTTGCACCTATAAAAAATTTTTGTCACAATATTAGACCAATGGACTGAATGACATTTGGCCAACATAGATAGCCAACGTTGGGTCAACATTACAACATATGTTGAGCCAATGTTGGGTCAATGTAGTATTGTTATCTGGGTTGGCAGTGACAATACCACTTGACAAATGGACATTGTACAGTAAATATGACTGATAATAGTTCCTAGTGTAGTGTAAATAATCAATAATTCGACTTTACATGCGCTAATGATAATGTATGGGCCTACGTGAACGAAATTTAAAATTAAATGACAATTATTCTCTAAGCTTAAAACCTACTCTTTTAGTCGAAAGCGGAATCTACTAAGCAATAAGAGAATCTCAGTGCCGTCAATCTGTAAATTAGTCTACAATTCTTGATAACTTGCTTCTAAAATCGAGAGCAGGATCTACTAAGCAAAATGAAAATGTCAGTGCTGAAGATCTGCAAACTTCTTGGTGTGAATTATTGCTTCAGAAACGATGATGAGATCTCAAATGTTCCTCGGAGACAGTTAATCAATGAACGAAACTTATTCAGAAAATAATGAGAGGCGCCTCTTAACTAGTTACTTGAAATTGAATTGTAAAAGGGCCCTATAGAAAGAACAATATTTCCACTATACCTGCCTCTTCATAAAGCGAAGGGGACAGATATCTAGTAGCGGAAATAGTGAAGTAGAAGTGAATAAACTTAAGGTTTATTCTGGACAATTTGGTATATAAGGTAAATTAGAAGATCAAATAGTTACCTGCTGTTAAACAGTGAAAAGATGCCTTCTAGTTCTTAGTGCCTTGTGTCCCGGGTTCATATCCTCGAGCTAACACAATTAAGCCTAAATGCTAACTGAAATATTGACGAAAAGTGTTAACTGTATGATCGACTTTGGATTGACCAGTTTGGCCAGTCAAAACTATAATACAAGTGCTACTATGAGGCAAGAATGCCTTTCCCGTTCAACTTGACTAATTTAAATTAAATAGTGAGAGAACACAAATTACAATTGACTTAAATTAACCCAAACCGCTATACTAAGCTAGCTAATGTCGAAGAATTAAGCTCTTCGACCAAAAACTTCCAGAAACTTTGGCCTACATTTATAACATTTTTACTAAGTTTGCAAGAGCCAGTATAAACAAGACACCGAATATTAGATGTTTTCACGTATGAGACCAGACACCAAGAGAGTGATTTTCTGACAAGACTAGTTTTATTAAACATCTTACAAGCTAAGATATGGGTAAGATTCGTACTGCTTGGATTAGCAGGTCTGAGTTTGAGTATTACTCCAAATTGATATGTAACCATTCTACTCCTGAATTCTGTCAGACATTCCTGTCAAGAAAGCATCTGTCAAAGAATATGAGAGAAATCAATCAAATATCCTTGCAATGCACATTTTCAACAACTTCTAGCAATATCATTTAAAGAAAATCGCACACATTCTAAGACACCAACATCTTGACCATAATCTCAGAACAGGTTATCAAAAACAGCTTGTGTAACATGTCGGGCTAGCTATTACTTGATATGCAAATATGGAACCTAACAAAAGTCACACTGTTTAGAATTCACGTTCATCCCCTATGAACAGTTTTTGACAATCACTCATCCAATGAATGCATTCCAATACAAAACGTGTTCAGCTAAATGTGTTCATTTGCCCAGTACAATAAACCTGATCTAGCTACGCTGTCAAACCCAATGATGTAAGTTTCTGAAACTTGACATGTCACCATAGGGGAGGAAGGGAGATTTCTCATAGCATGGGGCATGCAATCGAGTTCTGTGAATTGGTTCAAATCTGAATATAATCAGTCGCCCAAGCCCCCTACATTGTTGCCAAAGCCGCTCCAACAAATGCCAAATTTTTGTGACAGCAGCTGTGTTTGACAGGTCTAATGAGCAATGAATGTATGTGTTAGAGTGTGTGGCGAAAACGAAGGGTCACATGACTACTAGAGGCCAATAAGGAAAGCCACCTATACAGTCACCAAATCCGCCTATACAGTTGCCAAAGCCGCCACACAGTCGCCAACTTTCTCTGTGACAGTAGGTGTGTTTGGTGGGTGTAATGAGCCAACAAGGTGTTAGGGATTGTGGCATGGTCACGTGACCCCCTTGTAGCCAATCAGGCCAGTCACAAAGCCGCCCAACAGTTGCCAACGTTTGAGCTGTAGATCTATTGACAGCAGGTGTAGCGGTAGCTAAGGTGCTTTAGCTGGGGAAAAATTAAAGTCAGCCATTAAAGCTGAAGCTTTAAGGGCTGGAAGGGTGCTTGTACAGCAGGCCATGCCATTAGTGAGGAGTCACTAATGTGGTTATCAATGTAATTAATGTGGCTAAGCCTGTGCCATTCAGAATTGACGAAAAAGCTAGGAAAGGGTTGAGAGTGGTCAGTTGGCATAGTGTGTATTCAGCGAGCAAACATACGAAAAAGTAAACCTATTGATATATTCAATTAATGACGAGATTAACAAAATGGATACCTGTCACTGTACAAAAACTGAGCTAAATCTCTTTGCTGTAAAACTAATAATGACTGCTATGGAACATTGACAAAGTTATCAACGTATTACCAGTGTGTTCAATATAGGGCCCATATAATTCTTTATGTTGGGAAGTGGGTATGAATACATAGATTTAGTCCAGAGCTTTCTTTACTTTAAAGCTAGAATAGTGGACGTTATAGATGGTATGGACACTAATCTTTCTGTGGATAGCAATGTAGGACCCATTAACTTATGGATAGCCTCTATATTTTCCCAAGTCGATGTATTTCTAGACGACAAGTGCGTATCCGATGCTAATGATACACCTCTTTAATTATTTCAAGGACAATAGTGACCCCTAGTTAACATCTTCATTATGAGCTAAGATACAGTGGGTCAATTGAATAGCACTGGTGCCATGCGTAATAATGTTACAATAGTAGAAAGATCAAGATTTCTGTGAGTAGTCCCATGGAATTGATTGGTAGAGTACATTCAGACATTTTTCTTTAGGAAAAGTATCTGCTAAAGGGCTTTCTCTAAAACTACACCGTACCACCAGTGCTCCTGCCTTTAATCTGAGCAGAGTAGGTGGGAGTGTCTACAAAGTATGAATTCATGCCACTTCGTTGAATCTATGTAAAGTAAAACCTATACCGGAGGTACTCAATGCACACGCATCAGTGTTATAGACAACCCCTGCAAGATATTCCATTAATCGGACAATAGTAAAGTCTTTTACTATCCCCATGGGTTAATAGCTTAAACCAAGATAATGTTTTTCTCGGGCATTTACCCACAAGGGACAGTATTCAGCATAGTGAGTAATCAAACTTATTATGGTAGTTGGGATTTGAACCCCTTGAATTTTTAGCACTGTGACCGTAATCTCATAGTGTGTTATTTGAATGGTGAACAAGTATAGGGAGAGGTCCTTGTGCCAAACTTTAAAGACACAGCTTTTATCTTTACAGAGATATTCTTAACTCTGTTTAATGGTACAGAAACCTTATTTGATGATATGTGTCTAGACATAAGTGTGGATGAATATATGGCAGGGGTTACGTTCTTCACATTCAACTTTGCACCCAACTACCTGATGAAGGAGGATAGACCTCTATTGACAGCTTCACTTTCAGACCACTCTAGAGGATACCATGAACATTATTTGTTGTGCAGAGTTCAATAATATTATAACCATAGACAGTAATTCACGATGTTACCACAGACTACTGAAATCATTACAATGTTGATTACAATGGACATTGACACTATTATTAAGAGAGATGTGTTGTTATCTAGATTATTTCTAGCGGTTTTCGCTAGAGAGATGATACATAAATGCACCAGGAGGCCTGTGGTCATAGTGGTTAATATGGATCCTCATAACATCAAAGACACTCATTGGCAGACATGGGGGTAATTGTAATTTGTAATTGTAATTGGCTGTAGTTTAATTACATTTTTCAAGTAATTGATTGTAATTGTATTTGAGTAGCTAAAACGTAATTGTAATTGAATTGTAATTAATTACATTTGGAAATTTTGTAATTTGTAATTGGTAATTTAAATTACTTTATGAATTACTTCAAAAAATTGCATGTTTGTTTAATGCCGACACTATAAATTAATATCTCTTCTTAATTCTTCACAGCACCCCAATGCATTAGCAAGGTACACAATGTATAATAAATCACATTATCATACTATTAAGCTGTTTAATTTTTTTACATTAGTTTGACAAGAAGTTGTTGTTGCCTTACTGCTCCAGTTAAATTAGTTTCAAAATAGTAAACAGAAAGAGTTGTTATAGATGGAAATGTGATATTTGTATTTGTTCTTTGGGTTCAAAGCCCTATTAACATTAATTTGATGGGAAGTGCTAGCTGCCTGACTCTGTTGCTGCCTAAGGCAGCAACAGCTTCCATTGAATTTAGTTTCAAAATATTAAACAGGATATTTGGGGAAATGTATGTGCTTTTTCATATTTGCTCTTTAAGGTTCAAATGGTTAAGTAAAATCTTATTTTATTATAAATCTTGTTTCTCATACATACAAATATGGAAACAACTGTCAAGAAAGCTATGGACATTTTAAAATAATTTTACAGGGCATTAAAGGTTTCTTAGACAGCAGTAGCTTTCAGTCACTTACTACCAAAATAGTCAACCAAATTTGCCAGACATCTCAGTTAAAAGGTTTAATACCTAAATGACAAGTATGATACCTGTGTATAAAGGACAGTTCTCTATGGTCCCCATGGTGTCCTTTATAATCATGCTTAAATGTATACAAAAATAGTATGTCTTCATGCCCTGTGTTTTTCTATTTTGCACAGTAGATCAGCCTAACCCTTTTGGCTCTAAATTTCAGGAAAGTACTCTAACATGTCTGATGAGAGTTGCACAATATTTTGAAAATAAGTTAGAAATTGTAGCTGTTTAATGCTTCACCAACTTGCAGTCAAATTATTTAAAAGAACTTACTTCATACAGTGTAAGTAATACTAACATAGTATGCATATATGTAATTTAGTATGGGAAGGAGTATTATTGATAGGGTTAACTCCACCAGTGGTCAGTAATCTGCTGGGAGGTGTGATTTTATCTATTCACAAAGGTCTTTTGGTGATTTTAGTGAAGGTTTTCTGGACACCCTTTCAACTATACTCCGCTTACAATGTAATAATTATTTGGTTGAATATTTTGAAAATAACTTAACTAGATATCATTGGTTGCATACATGTAGATAGCAACAGCTTCCAGTCAAATTATTTTCAAAATAGTAAACTGAATATGGAAAGAATTTTCTCATTGAAATGGGTTAATACCTCTTGGACTGTTTTCTTTAGGGGACAGTACATCAATTCTTTAAAGCTCATGATTTGTGAAGAAAATTTAAGATCTACTGCTCAGTGATTGCCCATATGCAGGTCAAGAGAGGCCTTTTTAAAATTCAATACTGGAATGACTGGCTTGGTTAGCGGAACAGTCATTCCAGTGGTAAATTTAAGAAAATAGTCTTACCCTACAAATGGACTTTGCTCAGGAGCACCGCTCAAGCCATTTTTGGCAGGCTTGACAATTTAACCCTTTCTGATGTCAATATTCTATCTTTTACGGTGGCGATAGCAAAGAAACTCGTGCACATTCTTCAACAAATTTTGTGGACGATGTTGTCCATGACAGCAACATTTTCCACCAAATTTGTTGAAAAATGAACAACAGTCCATCTTTTAATTTAATTTGAAAATTAAGGATTTTGACATCAATGGTAATGGTTAAGTATTAATGAAAGAGTACATGCAGACTGGAGACAGATTATTGTCTCTTGGTCTGAAAATTGGCACTCCTCAAGACCACTGGAGAAGCGTTTTTTGCAAACTTGAGTGTTAAAGGGTTAATATAATAACTATATAAGTCACCTTTTGCTTTTGCTGATGCTCTAAATTACATATGTGTGAATTGATTAGAAATAAAAGTCACTTCAGTTTATTTCAATATAAAATATGAATGCATAAAATACTTTGTTCTACTATCCAGCACACTCACACACTTGCCATTGCTCAGAAACCAATTCATGCACACTTACTGGTAAAAAGTACTTGTAATTGTAATTAATTACTTAGAAAAGTAATTGCAATTGTAATTGATTACATTCACAAAATGGAGTAATTGTAATGGTAATTTAATTGAACGTTTTGCAAAGTAATTATAATTGTAATTAATTACTTTGGCAATGTAAGTTCCCCATGTCTGCTAATTGGATAGCCTTGTTTTACAAGACACTGATCTTAGAAATGTTACAGTTTACCTTTCCATCTCGTTTGTTCTCGATCCATGGTCTAAGCTAACTGTTATAGGTCCTCTATGTAAAGGGTACAAATATAACACCTTTAGTGTACAGCCATCATTCTCAACCAGTTGCAGCGAATATTGCATAGATTCTATATATCATAGGTGAGGGAAAAATCTGGGTTATTCATTCTTAAAGCATTGAACAATGTGCAACCTAATGATTTTATAGTAAAATGTCTCTCTATGATCCTTTTAAATCATATTTCGTTAATAATAATTAAAAAATGTTAAAAGACTGTGTCTGTCCTTTCCATAATATACAATATACTCGACCATACTTTGCTAGTGAGTATGACACCTGGGAGTAAATAATATTGCAACTTTAGGGTGTGAGATCACTGTGAGGGTAGAGCTGCATTATGTACCGATCCCACATCATAAACCAGTTCAATCTGGTGATGGTTTGCAAACCGTCATAATCATGCTCAAACCAAAAAAACCAAGTTTAATTGAATTTTCGGTTCATCCATTACTGATTAATCTTTTTTTTAATTACAAATATTGATGCTAATTCAGCCTCTGTAGTGGTCTTGAGAACTATCCATAAATAAGTCTATTTTTGACAATTTACCACTGCAATGACTGGATCGATAATGATACCAGACACTCTGGGTAAATCTCTAAAAATAATCTTCCTTTTGTCTGCAAATTCCATGAGAAAATTATAAATATATTGACCAAATTTGTGATTTAAGGGGTTAAAACGCAGACCCATTTGACAGAGTTCCATGGGATTTTAAAATTGTCATATTTATTGATGCTTTATTTCTGAGGGAACGAGTTATTTAAACATTTAAACATGGGGTGGCTTACTTAGCTTTGTTGTGAAAAGTCTTGAAAGCTAAGATCACAAGTTAATGACCTCCTTGACCAGTTGTGCCAGTTTGTGTTATATACCGGTAACAGTCTTAATTCAATAGGCATATTCTCTACTCACACCCATCTCTTGTAACAGCACAAAATCATCATTACCGGGATGTCTAATGAATGTAAATGATACTCGATGGCCGCGTGTCATCAGGATGTTAAAATGATAATAATTGATTGAAAGTTTATGCTGTCTGTGACACCAACAATTTTCAACAAGCCATCTAAACATAATAGTACATTCTTTAACTGATTAACAAATATTAAGGTTTATGTCCCGTTGTTCAATGTGTGATGATGATGATTATATAAACGATAAATTTTGCATATTAGACTTAATCGATTGCAAATGGAACAGAAATGATTGTTAGTCAGTAAGGAGCTAGCTGGCATAATCAGAAATGAATGTCATATACCATATTCCTGATGCTTATAAAGAAAGCAAGTCGTGAGTATGGATTTTGTGTTAAAAGTTCCAGATAATGCTAGTATACTTGCTAGATGCTTATGGGGAAAAATATTACATACAATAATTGTACCCATACCCACTCATCCTTGGCCCCACCAACCCACCCCATAAAACCGATATATGTTTCAAACCGGTTTGAAAATTGAAATCGTAACCGGTTTGACAGTATGCCATACCTTGCAGCCTTATGTGAGGGTATCTCATATTAGAGTTTTAGACCCTCCATTCTTTATAAGTCGGGCAATGTGCAATTTTTTCCTACCATAATTCTCGCTTTGCCCAAATATATTAGTTAATAAACCTGACATCTGAATAATCGAATAACCTGGTTAACGTTAAGAGATTTTAATAGTAACTTGTAGTCTAAAAAGATTATTACAGATTTCCAGTTATATTAGCATAATATAATGGGTCGAGCAAGGCACATCCTGGGGTGTCTTTGAACTCGGCGATCACGGCATTGTGAATATTAAATAAGCCCTGTTTTTGCATTCGAAATTAATCAAACTATGACCTACTCTCAACCAATCACAGTTGCGGCAATCTTGCCTCATATCTACTAATGCTGAAACTAGTAGAACCATGGAGAAATCAAAAGCAGATATTTCAATGCATAGTTGTCAGTGTTGCTGCATGCGACCCCCCCCCCCCCACACACACACGCACGCACGCACTCACACCACCACCTCCACCACCACCACCACCACCACCACCACCACCACCCGCAGCACACACACCACTATAAATGTGTCATGAATCCCCGCCCCACCCGGCTTTCAACCCAATCAAATTTGTGTCCATCCAACCTCACATCTCTTAATGTTGAGACCAATCAAAGTTGCGTCTATCCTGCCCCATATCTACTAATGCTGAGTCTAGTATAGCCGTAGAGAAAAATCAGATACTGCTATACATAATTGTTAGCGCTACTGAAGGCATGCACACGCCCACACACGCACACGCACACGCACGTACATGCGCATGCACCCACACATATACGACCGCACGCCTGAACGCGTAGCGTAGCTGTGTTGCGAAACGGAATAGAGCTCCGGGTTGCGCAAATTATCCGACTTTACTATTTATTAAGCATCGCTGATTCGCTGTCGATGATTTTTGAAACTGAATTGGCTGAGGGCTCTTGCCCGTAGGCCTGCTTTAAAATTTGAGACAAAGTAGTTTCAGGAATGGTTTTCAAGATACCGCTACAGGTACCCTCGCGTACGTGCGAATGCTCGCACAAAGTGTGTGTAGGATGTGTGTGCGTGCGAGCGTGCGCGCGTGCGAGCGTGCGCGCGTGCGTGCCACCGCGCTTTACACCCACGAAACACAAAAGGTTGGCAACTGTTGGTGCGGCTATGGTGACCGCAGAGACGGCATTGGTGACTGTATTGGTGGATTTTCTGATTGACTGCGAGGGGTCTTGTGACACTGTTCCACCCAAACACATTCCTGGCTCATTACACCTGTCAATCATCAAACACACCTGCTGTCACAAAAAAGTTTTCGACTGTTTCCTGATTCATGCCTCATTACGCCGAGCAATCAGTAGCGCACATCAAAGAAGCTACATCCCAAAAAGCTGGCGACGGTATATGCGGTTTTATTAATTGGCTGAGAGAGTGATGACGTCATCTCATTTGCATATTAGGCCACGCCTACATGCCGATAAAGGTTTTAGCCTGATCGGACCATCAGTTTCCGAGATATCCACAGATCCAGAAATTGATCCGACCCTGTTCCCGTTGTTTTATATATGCCTAGCAAAACTCTGGAAATTCTCTTGCACAACAAGTTATTTTGTTGTGCTAAAATTTCAGTATCCGCCCGACATCGGCCCAGCATTGGCCCAGTAGGCTGCGTTATCAGGGTCGAGACACGCACGCACGCACTTGCGCACACACTTGCTCACTCACAAGCTCACGCACGCTCGCTCGCTCTCACCACGCAGGCACGCGTAGACCCGAACCCAAATATCAATCTTTCCCTATTATGTGGCGAGGGTAATTATATCATAAAAATGTAATCGCATGAGAACAATTAAATGTGTTCTTCATGTCAGTTATGCATAATAACTCATACACCAACGGAGTGTAGATCATAATGTGGTATGGTGCTAAATTCTCAAATTATGTCGTCGTAATTGACAGTGGTTCCCGTAATAGGCCTACCAGTCATTTACCAGTATAGTTGTAGGCCTACGCGGCGATCTGGAATACATTGTACTCGTTCATTGAGACGGGTTACATCAGTAGAGGGAAAATCAACGAATCCGTGGCCAAAGGACATTTCCAGTTTTAGCCATGCCACGCCCATCTCTAGCCAAGCTCCACCCACGTTTCGCTCGTGTTGGGATCGATCCCTTAACTTCCTAACTATCAATTTACAGAAAACTATAAAGTTAAGCTGTTGAATATTTTGAAATTAATTTGACTGGGTACTGCTGCTGCCTATGGCAGCAACAGCGCCCAGTCAAATTAGTTTCAAAATATTCAACAGAAAGTTTACTAAATAGTAAAGACATACAATTCGTACAACAAGTCCGTCTTCAATTAAGCGTTCGTGACGTACTTATCTACGTCATTGATTATGGCGTCATCCTACACGGATGTGGGGTGGGGGTGGGTGGGTGGGGTGGGGGGGGGGGGGGGTGGGGTGTCAACGGGTTGAACGAGGATTTGACATCTTTAACGGTTACTATAAAGAATGCGCTGGGTGATCCTCCCAAAAATGTGGGCTAACTCCACCAGAAGGCGAAATCCAAGATGGCGGCCAAAAGTAATAAATGTTCAATATTTGCGTCACTCCGTGGCCCAAAATGACCAATAAGGTGCCCAATTATAAGTGTTCTGCGATGGTGAATTAAATAGAATCATGTAAAATTGTCTGATATACAAATCTAAAAAGGCAGGTGAAGTTCGTGGGCAAATTCCAAAAGTCGACGCCATTATTTACCAAAATTTCATGCATATATATACACCTGTGCAAAAGTTAAGCACCAGCAAAAACAATAGAACGTAGAAACATGATGGTACAACTAGGCTGCCATACTTTTTGTCCCCGCGTTAGCTGACATAATTCCAAGTACGAAATGCACATGCATGCATGACTTCACGCCGCTTGATGTCCGTGCGTGGCGGGAAACAGCACACGTGTTCAGTTATGTAAAAGTCCAGTTTGAGGTGTAGAGCATTACATACAGATTTAGGCGACAAGATTAGGAATTTTGTGTTCATGACCGTGGTTTATTTGTACAGAGAGAATTAGCTCTTGATTGTGAACCGCTATGGCAAGACGAAGGTTAAGTGATCGTGTGAAATGGCAAATCATAGGCATGCATACCACTGGTATGTCATGCAGAGAGATTGGCAGACAGCTGAACATTAACCATACTGTAATCAGTCGTTTGATTGCAAAACATGGGCAAACTAACGAGGTGAAGGACAGGCCTAGATCTGGAAGACCGAAGAAGACTACTGCCCGTGATGATCGAGCCCTAGTACGCCTTGTTAGGAGATCTCCATTCACCAACAGCAGAGTGCTCAGCCAGCAATGGGAAACGCGCAATAGAGTGTCAATGTTTACCGTCAAAAGGAGACTGTATGCTGCTGGCATGAAAGCTAGGAGACCTGTCAGACGTCCTCTCCTCACTGCACACCACAAAGAGGAGCGTCTGAGGTGGTGCAACGAAAGAAGACACTGGAACATGAGATCCTGGAGACGGGTACACTGGTCCGATGAAAGTCGGTTCCTGCTTCATGCCACAGATGGTCGAACTCGTGTATGGAGGTCCAGACGCACGGCGTACGACCAACGTAACATCATGGAAGAAGTTCCATTTGGTGGAGGTTCCGTTATGATATGGGGGTGCATCTCATTTGATTGTAAGCTGGATCTGTTGACTGTACCTGGAACACTAAATGGACAAAGATATCAAGATTCCATACTGGATAGAGTTGTGGTCCCTCATTTAGTAAATCATGCACCTGGAACCCACCCTATATTCATGGATGACAACGCCCGACCACATCGTGCTAGAGCTGTGCATGAATACCTCCTCCAGAATGCCATCGAAACCCTACCATGGCCAGCAAGGAGCCCTGACATGAACCCTATTGAGCATATCTGGGACATTCTGGGAAACATGGTGAGAAGGAGGGATCCTCCTGTGCAGAACCTACAGGAATTAACAGACGCACTCCATCTTGAATGGCAACGAATACCACAATGGCGTATCAGTCGGTTGGTGACCAGCATGAGACGTCGTGTCCAGGCCGTCATCCAGGCACAAGGTGGATATACCCGGTATTAATAATGACAGTCTCAAACTCGTGCACAGATGTTAAACTTCGTTTTCAGACACCATTAATGACAATCTAGCCACGTGTGTCAACTGTAGGGCAATAGTTGTCAGTTGTGTCAACGTAACCATATTCAGGCCTCGTTTTCAAGTTCAAACAAAAACATACAGTGTTTCCCCACCATCATAATCAGCATTCCTCTAGTTGCATTATTACCTCTTGCACTAAGATGGATGGGTACATAAATGTTTATGCTATTGCTTTCTTCATAGCACATGAATATACCCTCGCATGTGCGTAAAAATAGGGTGGTGCTTAACTTTTGCACAGGTGAAGTCATGCATGCATGTGCATTTCGTACTTGGAATTATGTCAGCTAACGCGGGGACAAAAAGTATGGCAGCCTAGTTGTACCATCATGTTTCTACGTTCTATTGTTTTTGCTGGTGCTTAACTTTTGCACAGGTGTGTATATATATATATATATATATATATATATATATATATATATATATATATATATATATATATATATATATATATATATATATATATATATATATATATATATATATATATATATATATATATGATCTTACAACTACCAATCTTCTGCAACCCCTCTCATGTGCCCCCCCCCCCCAAAAAAAAACCACCCCAGGTGCCTTTAAGTTAAGACGATTAGTCGATTAATCGATAAATCAATCTATCGCCTATATCGTATAGAATGGTATATGAGCGCACATGTTGACAACAATGCCTCTACCAGTACCATTGGACCTGTCCAGTTTTAGCTATGCCCCGCCCATCCCTAGCTAAGCTCTACCCACATCTTGCTCGTTTCTGGAAAGGTCAATTGCCCCTTTGAAGACTTTTTCAAGAACATTTTTACATGCCAAGACTATTTCTTGTAAATTAATTATCACCGAAATTTACAAAAAATAGTTTGCTGTTGCCCGGCAGATGGACAGTCCACAAGACGTCTTCAGATGCCGTTTTAGCCGGCGTGACCAGCAAATTTTTGCCTAGCCATTGTCCAATTGCATGCATTTTTTTATTCCAGTGACAATTGTTAAAAAATACTCATGCAGATTGGCAATCCTCAAGACAAATAAAGGGCTGGAAGCCAAATTCATCAGGCGGGCAGCTAAGTAGGTCTACCTGTATAACATACACGGCTGTAGGTAGGCCTACTTAGCTGCCTGCCTGGTGAATTTCTGCTGACTACATTTTCCATGGGTTTAACTCTGAACCTGCTGAATATTTTGAAAACGATATAACTGAGAGTTGTTGGTGGTTGTTTTCAAAATAATCAGCAGATCAAGTTTTATTGCCCATTGAAATGATTATTTCGAGGCTTGCAGCATAACACAACGTGGTCGCTAAAGTATACAAGCACACATATTGATGCAATGCATCAAAGAGAAGAGCCTGGTTCTACTTTGTTTATAAGTTCAGAAGCAAAACGTATAAAACCTCAACACATGTTTAGCATATTATATTTAGTCAACATGGGTGGTTCTATTATATTTAGTCAATGAGGATAATAAACCTATTCTATATCTATACTACTCTCTATGTACATCTCCTAAACTGTGTTCTGGGTTGGTTTGGTATATAATAAAAACTGTCTATAAATGGTTTTAGGCGAGCTGTGTTCGTCAACTTGATTGTCTGTTCGGAAATTAGTAACACTTGTAAACGTAGAATAGCTGTTTGTGATAATTCAGTTCCAGGAACTTTCCAGTAGCTATAGCAACACGGTTAGCGATTTAAAATTGTTTAAAAACCGGATATTATTTGATTTAAATCAGATTTATTAAACCCTTTAATGACTAAATTTCTTCGAAAAATTAAAATATTTACTCATTGAATGTCCATTTTCAGGCCAAGAGAAGACTATTTTTGAAAAATTACCACTGTAATGAGTGGCTCGGTTGCCGAGTTGGTCATTTCAGTGTCATTTCAGTGTTAGAATTTCAAAAAATGGGTTTCTCTTGGCCTGCAAATGGACATTACTGAAAATCACCACAGAAGCTGGTTTTGGCTAGTTTCGTCACGAAAGGGTTAAGTTAAACGAAATTTATTTTATTTAATTTCTTTTTCAAATGGTGAAAAGTGAATTTCAGCAACAGGTACGTGTCATTATGAAATTGTGTATTGAATGATTACTTCACTAAATAGACTTCCCAATTTCTATTTAACTTTTAATTAACTAAGTAGTGGGACTAATAATTGCATTGCAAGTTTAAGCATTTTCTAGTTGCACCTAAGCAGGCTTACACGATTTATGATTAATTCTATGAAATATCGTGATCGATTTTGAAAAAAATGTGCGATTTTCAACTAAAAATAGGTACAAATTCCAAAAAGCATAAACCTGAGTAATATGACATGTCATGAAAACTCGGGCTAGGAATTGTCAAAGATGATGAAATGGCCACCGTCCGCCGGGTTTGGCACACAACTATGCAGGTACTATTAGGGTTGTTTGATTATGGAAATAAATAATCTATTATGATTTAATCTGTAAATAGAATGATTTAACCTGTAAATATGTTGTCTATCTGTCCCCTGTCCCATGTCTCTTGTTTATGTCTTTTAGGATTAAGTTAATCCTGAGCCAATTATGTCATATTTTATAGTATCAGTCCTTCATGTATAATTTATTTTTTATTTTTTGTTCTATGTAGGGGTACACCGTCTACATAGGCTCTGCCTTTGGTGGACCACCTGTTGTGTAATTACAAATTATACATTTTTATATCATAAATAAATGAATTTGAACTCGAACTTGAACTTAATCCATATAGTATCATACTATATACTTAGTTGCAGACATTTGAGCTGTAGTTTAAAGGTGTACTTGACAATAGATTTGGTAAAGATGGCGATGACGGAATACAGCAATGTTCAACATGCGAGTGGTAGTTGAATATAGTTGACTAATGACTATCTTCCGGTCAAACACATCTACAATTATCTAATCCAAAAATGTTGTGCTCGACTGACAAATACTCGACTATTGGTCACTACTACATTTAGCAGATCGATCCTGTGCCGAGAGCATGCAAAGTTTATAGTTGCTTTTATAATGTAAGATATACATGTAAGAAAGATTAACAGAATGCAGAGCTCAAAATACAACAATCTGGACTTTTGTTGCTTTATTTTCTTTAACTAGACATGACAACCGAATCAAATTTGCGCCAGTTTTCGGTATGGAATTGTGTACTATGAAATTACGTTACTGTAGAATTTTTTTAAATTCGGAATAAAACTAGCATATTTCCTATAAGTATTTGTGGATGAAATTCTGGGGGTGAACGTATTGCAATGAAAACCATAAATTATCCTAAGTTTGAGCTTATTTACGTTATGAAATTTTTAAATCTTACTGCGTCGTAAGCTTATGCCTATACCTATCTAAACATATGGGTGATATTCTGGGCCGAACCCATTATGAGCAATATGTCAGGACATATTGACACCTATCTGAATGTGGTGAATGTGAACCAACCAAATTACAATGGGGCTATATGGCGAATATGTAACTACATATTACCAAATTACTTGATGGTAGAATCGTGCAAAAACAGTAGTACATATTCAATTATATACAGCTTTATGTAAAAAATGATTACAAACCGAGAACTGAGATTCTAATACTGAATATAGTAAATTGTTGGCATTTGACAACTGTCTGTGGCTACTAAATTGAATATTACGAAATTACTCCGTGGTAGAAATCTCAAGATTCATTAGCGTATTCATATCCCTATCTAACCATATGGGTGAAATTATGTAGCCACACATATTGCAGACGGTATGGTATTGTAAACCACAAATCTGCCAAAATTGGAACAAATTTATGAGATGAAATCGCATACTACGAAAATACTTCACGTTCGAATTCTTTTAAATTCCCAATGTAACTAGCATATTCGAACTCGTATACGTCTATGTGAGCGAATTACTTCATCTAGAATTTGTTAGATTCGGAATATAACTAGCATATTAAAGCTCAAGTCTATGCGGGGTAGATTATGGGGCTTGAACATACTACAGACAATAGGGCACCGAAAACTGTGGTGGTTTATTAATACAATGAACCTTTCCAGTTTAGCTATGCCCTGCCCATCTCTAGCTAAACTCCACCCATACCACTCTCGAGTTGGGATCGATGGATTTCTGAACTACTAGACGATAAATTTCAAGAAAACTGTACAGGTAAGCCGTGGAATATTTTGAACCAAATTGACTGGGTCCTGTTTCTGCCTATGGCAGCAACAGCGGCCAGCCAAATTACATTCAAAATATTCAACAGCATTTAAATAACAAAAACATACAATTCGTACAACGTGTCAGATTATTAAGCATTTAAGATGGACTAAATCGAGTCAGTCATGACGTCATTATTATGACGTTATCCTATGCGTCACTTAATTAATTACGACGTCATATGACGTAATATGATGGATAGACAACCTGAAAAGGCCCATTAGCAAGTGGTATTAATTACCCTCGCTCCGTCAGAGGATGCGTGTATTGTATTCGGGTCTATGTGCGTTCGGGATGGCAGGGGTCTACAATCTATGATTGGCCTTGTTAAAATATGTGACCCATAAATACGGGTGCTCTCTTAATACAAGTGGTCCTTATTGTGTGGGCCACGCATTAATAAGTGGTATTAGCCCTGTAATGCTCAATTTGCTCATGCCAATTTCAATAGAGGGATCCATTTCTAGGTATGCCACGCCTATTTCTAGCTAAGGTCCACCGCTTTTTTGCGTGTTGGAATCGATGTCTATATATACGCTGAATAATGAATTCCCAGACTTCCAATTTCAAGGTAACTATACAGGTAAACTGATGACTACGTAAGCGTATGCCTATACCTATCTAAACATATGGGTGACATTCTGGGCCCGAACCCATTATGAGCGATATGCCAGGACATACCGACACCTATCTGAATGTGGTGAATGTGAACCTACCATATTATAATGGGGCCATACGGCGAATATGTAACTACCTACGATGCGATTACTTGATGGTAGAATTGTGCAAAAGCACTAGCTTATATTGAGTTATATACATACATATATAAAAAAAATTATTACGAATCGAGAACAGACATTCTGATACCGAATATAGTAAATTGTTGGCATTTGACAACTGTCCGTGGCTACTAAATTGAATATTACGAAATTACTACGTGGTAGAAAACTCAAGATTCATTAGCGTGTTCATATCGATATCTAACCATATCGGTGAAATTATGTGGCCAAACCTATTGCAGACAGGTAATAGTAGGGCATTGAAAACCCGCAGATCTGCCAAAATTGAAACGAATTTACGCGATGAAATCGTATACTACGAAATTACTTCATGGTAACATTTTTTTAAAACCTCAATCCATTACTTCACTAGCTTATTGATATACCTATCTAACCATATGGTTGAAATTCTGTGGCAGAATTTCCTGTAGACGTTCTTAATTTTAGCACATGCATAGGCCTACACTTTCGGTTGATTTCTGTATTCAACAATCTGCTACTATATTATTGACAGCAGTTTTGACTGGAAATTTGGAATATTGGTAGTCTATCAATCTGCTACATAATTGCATTGGCCCTACATGGATTTATTCCCACGGATGGATTAAAGACAAAAGGATACTACTGATAATCACACATCCATTATTCATTCTTATCCCGCGTTGACGTAGCGATTTCACGATCCACAGTGTTGCTTTTACAGTATGCTACGGAGATAGACTGGGTCCCGGTCTGTCTGGTATCGAAGTTGAGTCTGTGTAACAGTCTAGTCGTTGTGATAACGTAAGAAGATGACCGGTCATTACATTAGAGGTGTAGTTTCGAAGAAGCCAAGCCTTTATTTTTAGATGGATCCATTATTGTTAGCGAACTTTGTCTACTCTTTCGCCCTCTACAATATTATTATGCATGTTTTTCATTTGAAATTTACCACACACATAGTACGCCTCAAGTCTGTCTGTAACAAGTCTGTAATTGTTACCCTATCTCGAATGCAACGAATGTGAATCATACTATAATACAATACGGGAAAGGTTAAACAGACATGGTACATCATCGTCGTCCTCAAAATTTATTAACCCTGTATTACCTAAATTGAGTCAAGAATAAAAAAAAAAGGTTATTGAGTGGCTATCTGCAGGCCAATAGACGACTGTTTTGAAGAGTTACTATTGGAATGACTGGCTCAATTATCGAGCCAGTCATTTCAGTGGTGAATTTTCAAAAACGATCTTCTCTTGACCTGCAAATTAACATCCTCAAGATCACTGTAGAGGCCGGTTTTGGCGGCCTCCTCATGAAAGGGTTAAATACATTAAGAGAAGATGATAGGCTTACATGGGCAGTCGTTGTCGTTGCAATACTTAATACAGGTCTATGATAGCAACAAGTAGGTGGGTAGGGTGGGGTGGGCTACCAGTCAAAGTATTAAAAAGATATTCGTCTTTATCTGAGATATTGAAATTTCGGTGTTAAACATTCTAAAGGATTTTGTTATAAAAACACACAATTCTGCCCAAGTAAGTCACATCTTGGTGGCGGTTGCTTGAAATGACTTCCATAGGCCTAACGTTAGTCAATCGTTCACTGAATCCGGATGGTATATTAATACATTAATACCGCGCTCGTGTTGATATCGATGGATCTCTGAGCTTCTTGACTATCAATTTCCAGAAAACTATACAGGTAAGGTGTTGACTATTTTGAAACCAATTGAACTGGGTGCTGTTGCTGCTTGTGGCAGTAACATCGCCCAGTCAAATTAGTTTCAAAATATTCACCAGCATGTTTTGTAAATAGCAAAGACATACAATTCGTTTTAAGCATTTAAGACGGACTAAATTGAGTCAGTCATGCCGTCATGATTATTACGTCATCCTATACGTCACGTCGTTGATTATGACATCATATGACGTAATATGATGGATAGACAACATGAAAATGCCCATTAGCAAGTGGTATTAATTATCCTCCCTCCGTCAGAGGACGAGTACATTGTATTCAGGGCAACAATCTATGATTGGCCTTGTTAAAATATGTGACCTATAAATATGGGTGGTCTCTTAATACAAGTGGTCCATATTGTGTGGGCCACGCATTACCAAGTGGTATTAGCCATGTAATGCTCAAATTGCTCATGACAATTTCAATAGCGATCCATTTCTAGGTATGCCACGCCTATTTCTAGCTAAGCTCCACCCCTTTTTGCGTGTTGGAATCGGTGTATATATATATACGCTGAATAATGAATTCCCAGACTTCCAATTTCAAGGTAACTATACAGGTAAGCTGATGACTATTTTGAAACTAATTTTACTGGGTGCTTTTAATGGTTTGCTGCCTCTGGCCGCAACAATGCCTGGTCAAATTAGTTTCAAAATATTCAACACGATATTGATTAAAACAGTAAAGACATACAATTCGTCCACTTGCCGGACTAGTCAATGTTCATGACTGAGCTCGATACACCATTCATTTACACATTTTGGATTGTGACGTCAGCCTGTATATGAAGTAATTGATTATGACGTCATATCCTTCAGTTACAGATCGAACCCAGCCATTATCATAGAAAATGACTGTTGAATAAATAGCAAAGATATACAATTCGAACAGCGTCTAGTCAAATTAGTTTCAAAATATTCAACAGCATGTTGATTAAATAGTAAAGACGTGCAATTCGCATACTTGACTGGCTATTCACTGTTCCTGGGGGAGCCATATACGTCATTCATTACACACTTTGATTGTGACGTCCAGCTATATCTGACCTAAATAATTATGACGTCATATACAGAAAGATCCATTATCATAGAAAATGTCTTATGTCTAATTGCCGTCCAAGAGACCATTGTAGTTTTTCTTTTGCAATTTACTACTGGAATTATAGGATCGGTTGTCCAACCAGTCATTCCAGTGGTAAACTTTCAAAACAAGTTCACCGGGGAGTAACTAATGGAAATGGACATTTCTCATGATCACCGCAAGAATCCATTTGTGGTCAGTTTGATAGAGTGCTAAAGTGGACATATAAGAGACACCGCGAGTGGGCGTGTGCTTGAGTACTTTCATCTCCAGAAGGAATGATAAACATGTTTTGTACGCAGTCCTCCAGCAAAAGAAGAGTACTGATTTAGAGTAGTTATTTGGAGTTCCGTTGGCTGTTTATTAAAATAATTAAGCGGTCATCACCGCGCAAACTCTATTACAGTTGGACCAGAATAAATAAGAGAACTCGCCATGAATCACGCGCATAAAGGTAATAATTATGAGATATCCAGCAATCTAAAAATAGAGCAGTGTCTTCGGCGCCGAGAATTATTAGATCTCGTATCGATGGAGATCTCGCGAGACATGGCCCCACAATCCCCTTCGCGAAATGGTCACGCCTATAGGCAATTCTAGACAGCAATAAATAGAAGCGTGCCCGCTGGAGCTGGCATGCAATGAGGACTATGACAATGAGGATCGATGACATTTTAACTGTGATCATATAATAATGGTGATGTTAGTGGTGATGATCTGGATGATGACATTGTGTAGAGTTGTTATCTTCCACTCGATCGACTTTCAATGCTTTTCGTACATGTTAAACTGTGAAAATAATAAAATGATAGCATAAAACGTTAATAATAGCGCTTAGTCACCTACCACCTAATGGCCTTAGGCTAAGAAATTTCGCGGAAAAGGACGCGCTAACCACAACACCACACAGCTCCACATAAAATAAAGACTGCTCCCTCTTGACCTCTGACCCCATACGAGCAGCTCTCTATGAAAATGGGTAAGCCTTATTTGATATCGCTGCACTCAGAAATTTATACGGGGATATACGCACAGACACAGATTTCTACTTCTTTATCATTATATATGGGTAATTAGTAGTGTATTTATATAATGTTATCCACTTACGCAGACGGGCGTGGATTGAAAACTATGGACAATGGTGGTAGCGGTGTTTTAGGTTTAACTTGGGCCGACTCCGCTCATAATGTGCCATTCCCTCGCGGGATTCCCTATTCTAACGGGAGCGAGAAGCAACGCTTCTATGTTTAGATTGCCTAACTAAAGGTCATTGCAGACCAGACACGAGCGATTTAATCCAGCGAATCCCGCGGGCGAAAGAAATCTTTGTCGCGCGATGTTTGCTTGCACACCGATCACGAAAATATCTTGGATACCACGCTGAAAAAAGCGTCAGAATATGTCCCTGAACACTTTTCGAACGCTCATCGATAATTCGTAAATTTCAGGTTTAAACATACATCCATTAAGATCATGGCTGATCAACAAGTATTATCTTTACCGGGAATTTTCTATGAGGAGGAAGCTATGTTGCTTTTGGCAATTGTAGAGCGTAGGAAGAGGAGGATGATGAGAAGACGCTTCTGGGTACACCCAATTCTGCAGAAACGTGATGAGTGTGGAGAATATGCGAAACTTATTCAGGAGCTGCGACTTGACCCTGAGAGGTTCCACACGTACTTTAAGATGTCCAAAGAGATGGTTGACCTTCTGCTACAGCTGGTGCGTCCATTGATACAGAAGCAGACGACTCGCTACAGGAAGCCAATATCTGCAGATCAACGATTAGCCGTGTGCTTACGGTATGGTATATGTGATTGATTAAGGTCTAAATGATTTGAGGTGGAACCCTTCTTCTGCGAACGTCCTTCCCTATTTTTTTTAACTCAGCATACCTGTTGAATAACTGATATGTGTTGTGGTGCTGATGTTATAGTGTTATCTCTCACCTATGGTTCTCATAGTATATGAATCAAGCAATGAACTCGAGCTTACGCATACCATTATAGTCACTGACCTAGATAGTTGACCCGTTGACCTCAAACTGGTCTCATTCACCTTTTTGGAAATATAACCTATATGCCTAATTCGTTGTTTCTACCTATTTGCACTCTTTAGTTATGCACTGCAAACCATCCAACGAATGAATGAACGAACGAACAAACGAATGGACAAACGGACGAACGGACGAACGAACGAATGAACCAATGAACGATGGATGGATAGATGGATGACAATATGGAATGATGGACGGAATATAGGTTTGTGATTAAATCATTGTTGTTGTTTTTTACTTGCCTTATAGGTTTCTTGGCACAGGTGATTCCTTTACAACCATAGGTTTCAGCTTCCGGATGGGTATTACCACCGTCGGTATTATCGTAGAGGAAACCTGTGAAGCTTTGTGGAATTGTCTTAAAGACACATACATGCCATTCCCTACGGAAGAATCGTGGACAAAGATTTCTGCCCGATTTGAACGTGTGTGGAATTTCCGTAATTGTATCGGAGCGCTGGATGGGAAACATGTGGCGATTCAAGCTCCACCGAATTCTGGTTCCCTCCCTCCCTCCCTCTCTCCCTCACTCCCTCCCTCTCTCCCTCCCTCTCTCCCTCTCTCTCTCTCTCTCTCTCTCTCTCTCCCTCTCTCTCTCGTGCGTGCTTACTGTCTGCTTGCAGTGTGTGAATGTAGAAACTGCATCATCTTCCAATACTTCCATTTGATGGGTTGTTTGCTGCCCTGGCCGCTAGTCGTCTTGTCATCATCTTTCAGTTTCTTAAAACGCGTCTCTTAGGTTCTTCCAAATTTTCATGAGATCGTCAACTGTGGTAAAATAAAAGAAATAGGTACTGTTAATTAATGTCAGGATGCAAATAAATATGACGATATCATTCAAGTGTAGATCTGTCCATCCATTCATCCATCCATCCATTCATCCATCCATCCACCCATTCGTCCATCCACCCATCCGTCCGTCCGTCCGTCAATCAATCAATCAATCAATCAATCAATCAATCAATCAATCAAGCAAGCAAGCAAGCAAGCAAGCAAGCAAGCAAGCAAGCAATTAACCTGCCCATCCGCATGTCCACCCGCCTGTCCCTCTGCTGTCTCTTATGAGTTTAGTGCATGAGAGGGTGGGGTGGGGGTGGTGGGGTGGTGGTGTAATGGGCGTGTATTGAGTGATGACTATGTGGTGACTTGAATGATAGTACTCTATTGATCTGTAGAGTGATGGATGTGTGGATGGGTTTGCTGCTTGAATTATGCATTATCTAAACTGCATTTGAGTGATTCTGTACATTTTATACATAATATATTATATAAATGAAACATATCATTCATATCCAGGTTGGTGGCTATAGAACGCCATGCATTCTGTCTCTGGGTACTAATTTTGTAGTTTGGGAGAGCCTTATATTATAAAATCTCCCTTTGTTGAACTTCTATGATTAACTTTTCTTTTATACATGTTGATTTTGATATTTTCGTTGATTTCGGCATCTTTACCCTACAAGTGGAATTCGATGTGATGATTTAAAATGTTAAAATGCTTTATCCACATGCTTGATCCTCAAATGCATGTTTGCTTTATGTCACCTCTCTATACCGACTAACTGCTTTGGAACGGCTGGGATGGCGATTAATTCCGACTGATGGTCCTAAGACCACCCATTTTAAAGAACCACCCACCACCCTGTGATGTCAAAAGATAGTATGTATCGTGAGAGCCTTATGTAATATTGAAATAATTGCTTTGTTAGCTATCTTTATCGCTTCATAGTCCAGTCGGTATAGACAAGTTTCCCCCGACGTACACGATTTTTCACTGGGCGATTTATTGAGCGAATCGACAAAAATAGAATCAGAGCGATTGTACAACTTCGCCCGCCCGAGCGAGCTGAGCGCAGAATACTCACCGCGCTTGGTGTGCGTGTTCCGATTGAGAAAGCTGGGTGGTATTTTTTTTTCTCGCACCGCTTCCAAAATTCGCGCGTCAAATCATGTCTGGTCTGTACAGAACGATCAGGAGCAACATTGGGGAGGGTAGGAGCCTCCACAACATTCCTGGCTTTCTTAGCCGGCGGCGGCTGAGAAAACCCAGATGAAGCAGAAGTCGCAGTAGGCTTAGCTTTCACCTTGCCTTTCTGCTTCTTCTGCTTCTTTGAAGATTGCACAGCTAACGGTTTCCCTACAGCCCCTAGTGCATGCCCTTGCCGCACTAGCTCCAGCTGTAGGTTTACCGCCAACCGATTCTGTGCAATGCTGGCAGTGTCCTCTAGGACACCCTCTAGGGCCCGCGCCTGGCCACCGAAGATGCCCTGTCAGGGGTGTCCCAAGAAGATGCTCCCTGACTGCCGTAGCCGGACGCATATGGTCAAGAACCATTTGCCTTCTGGACTTTGTCACACGTGCCTGCACCCTTGCCAGCGCGTCCATAGACAGCACCAAGCCGTCATTGATGCACGAAAACACCACAGGTGGCACATGGTGGCCTGCCCCGGCTTCAGCCCACACCGACTGAAGAAGGTGATACGAATGGTTGACAGCACTCATAGCTACCCTCACACGCTCATCGCATAGGGACAGGACTTCATCCTGGTGTGCCTGGGACTTGTCCACAAGTGCCGGACCGGGGCCACCTGCTCCAGCACTATGAACACCCAGGACCCATCGGTCATCCTCTGTGACCGATGGGACCACACCATACCTGTCGTATTCCCCCCGTGGAATACGACACCTCGCCCGCACCTTCCTGGAGGCCGCAGGGAGCTGGCCCTTCGTCATGAGCTGCTTACTATAAATAGCCTCAAGCAACTCGATGAACCATGGATCCAGTCCAACAGACTGGATCCGGGCCATGGGCAAGATCCCCGTCATAATCGATGCAACCGACGGACGGGGCGCATCCTCCTCGGCCGTGGCCGAAACCACAGACGGGTCAACCCTGGCTAGCCAAGCCAGAGCATCCGACCAGTCTACTTCCGAGGAAGACACACCCGTGAACACGTCACCTGTTGACACGTTCACGGGCCTGCCAGCCACGGCCTCCCGGCAAGGAGCCGCGGCTGACACGCCAGGCACTCCGGTACCAAACGGTTCCGCTGCCACCCCATGAAACACACCAGTCCATGGGGTAGGCCCGCACGGAAAACCGTGTGGACCCATAGCAGACACGGAACCGTGGCCAGACACGGGCGCCAGCAGCACCCCACGCCTGAGCGCCGGACCAGGCGAGATAGGTGAGTACCACGCCTGGCCCGGCACACCCGTCACCGTGTTGGCTGGCATCAAACCAACCATCATGGGACTGGTGCCTGGTACCAGATTGGCCTCAACCACGGGCGGAGCCGCTGCCCTGGCTTGCGCCAAGCCAGACAGATGGAGGACAGTTCCGTCCAGGACGAAATCGACCTCCATATTCTCCACCCGTGGCATCACAGGCCGCAGCAACCTCTCCTCCTCGGCCTCCTCGTCTTCAGACTCCGAAGAGTCGTCACTAGACGAGGAAACCGTGGAGCCATCCTGGCGGACTGCTCCCATGCCTGACGGACCGGTCACCGCTACTGGACCGCCCGGAGGTGGCCGCAGAGAGACAGAACCCATCAGGCCGGAGCCCGACGGGACTGCCAGGGGGCCGTACGAGACGGCTCCCTCGGTGACCAGTCCAGAACCCTGTCCAAGGACAGGGGCCGTACCAAGCATGGGGAGAAACTGCCCCCCAACCTTCGGCAGCAGGGACGACACCAGCGTGGGCAGAACGCTATGCAGAAAACCCTGCATAGCTGGACCGAACCACGCCGGCGGTGCCATCTCCGCCACCTCCAGCTGGGGATGTGGAGCTCCCCCACCGGCCGAACCGTACGCTCCATGATTTAACTTCGAACCGCCTGACCCCGCGTCAGACCCAGCCACATCCTTCTGGGCAAGGAACTTTAACATCATATCCGCGGACCACACTGCACACACATTACACCTACTATCCAGGTTACATGGAGTACATCTAAAGCAGACATGGTCCTTAAATAGGACCCGGACGAACTTGTGTCACTCGTCACATGATGGCGGGGCTTGCTTGGCCTATAAATAAGCACAAACCTACAATAAGCAAGAGGAACAAGACACGGATGGAAGGCAGACAAATAATTTTCAAATAATTTGACCGTAAATTAACTGTAACCCCTCCCGCACCCCACCACGCAACGTTACAGCAAAGATCGCATTGATTATGACCACAGGAACGAAGCGGGCATAAATACACCCATAATTGATCCTCCAGGATGTATAACGGAACCAGGAATCATATCGCATAGCATTCGGGGTATATTTACCAATCAATATAAATTATACTCCTAACGAAAGCCAAAACGATATGTGAAGAAACAACAAAATGTAAACAAACTGCTGTAGCACACGGTAAAACCGCAGACCACACATCTAATCAAGAATTTTGAAACCACCGATCATTGTAAACAGATCGCGATAACACGCAAAACTTGACCATTCCAAAGTTTTCTGGTACCATTTTTAGTACGCAGCACCCAGAACAAGATGCGCGAATTAATGAAATAATTTTCTTCACATAAACATCCGAGCACCACGGGTGTGACGTCACCTGCTCGGATCTTACGGAGAACGACGTCAGCCGATATTCGTGTTACAAATACCGTAGCAAACACCTATTTTCATATCTGCCGATCGCCTGTTGGGGTTTAAAGAAGGCGATCATCCGGCATATCTCGTTGTTAACACACGTCCCAGATTCTTTGGGGTCAGAAATTGGAACATGCGACACAACGAAATTTAGAGACCTAAGTCTTTTAACTATGGAATAATAAGGAAATATACGACCTGGTTATCCTCGGCGGTATCCATATTATCCAATTATCCTTGCAAGAGAATCACTAGCTATCACAATCACAGACAAAAAGACTTAGATTTATTCCTTAATCTCTCCACTGCGAAAAGCATGTATAGCTCTTGTTGCTATGCAAACAAGAATGAGCTCTATGGTAGACGGGTACTCGGCAGTTGGGAGCCGAGTACCCGGTTCCAAGGAGTCGGCAAAGCTGTCTAAGTCTATAGTCCTAGAGCCAGCTGTCAGGGCCAGCTGTATATCAGAAGTAACAGAATGGTGAGTATTTATCGAAGGAGAATCAGTGTAGTCCAGGGAATCTTGTTAAACACGTGTGGCAAAAGGCATGAATCGTTAGAGAATGATGTTAAAGCAAGAATACTTTTTGCATGTGACCTATGTGCTGTTAAAGCCAAATATCATCGTCAATGTATGCAAGAATTCATCTTTTGTAGAAACATCAGTTCGTGTGGTGCTTCTGGAAGTACTGCCCGGAACATTGATGAAATGAATGATGTGGGATTTAACCATCTATGCAATTGGCTAACAGCACCAGAACAGCACCAGCGCCAGTTCACTTTACACGACCTTCGTACGCAATTGACCACCTACTTGCCCAAATGGTGTACCCGCATATAGCATAAAGCACGTCCAGCGTCGTCTGCTCGGCCGATTTGGGACAGATGTGATAATATCCCAGGTTGAAGGCAAGACAAGCGTGGTCACATTGACTGATAGAGAATCTTGTATCATACACGAATCATATGCAGCATCAACCAGTGACGAGAATGATGAAACTATGCGACTTGTTAGACTGGTGGGATCTATAATTAATCAAACAATTAAATATATTGATCAACCATCAGATGTGTATCCAGAACCGTCCAGTTTAGACCTTGAAAAGCTTGAAATCGAGGTGCCAGATGCATTGAAACATCTTATTTCATGTATCTATTCTGAACCTAGTAGTGAATCTGCCAAGTTGAAAAATAAACTTAAGATGGTATCTGTATGTCATGTTATCATGCAAGCTGTTACTGCCGATGATGCCATTGATATTGGTCGAAGAACTCATGAGAAGTTAAATGAGAAAAGGTTTGGCGACATTACGCTAAAGAGAGCGGATCAAGCTGTAACATTTGCTGTCATGCGAAAGGTAGTTAAAGTAGGAAATGAAGATGTCCATATGTCTTCCCAGGAGCTGTACCATCGCTTAATGTCAACTGCATCTGTTTCAGGACCTCCAGACAAAGCGATCTTTGAATACGAGCTTTCAACGGTATGTCCCACCCTCTTCCACGACGACGGAACTATGAGGAAATCGCAAAAGTCACAACTGCCGAAGTATATAATTGAAATGAACACATCAATGCTACAGCAAGAGACAACAGAGCCAGCTGCAAGAGTATTTGATGGCTGCACACTTTTGCATCGGATACCATGGCCTAAGGTTGGAACAATGGCGACCGTTTGTAGTTCATTCGTAGCATCAGTAGTACATTATCAGAGGCTTGATGCGCCTGTATGCGTTATATTTGATAACTATCAAACTGAGACCACAAAAGATCAAGAACAGAAGCGACGACGGCTTAATCAAGTTGGCGCTCCTGATGTAGCTGTTCAAGACAACACACCTGTTCCAGGAAACAAAACTGAATTTCTATCAAACAAACGCAACAAGCAGAATACCATAAATCTGCTGGCAAAACATTTATCAGATGCAGGTGTTGAGGTGGTACATGCAGTAGATGAAGGCGATGCTGATGTGGTGATTGTAAGGAGAGCATTAGAATTGGCAGGAACTGAAAGAACAACGATAGTTGTTGCTGACGATACAGACATATTGATCTTACTCCTCTATCATGCAAGCACCTCTGCAAATATTTTCCTACAAACAAAGCAACATAAGCTATGCATCAAAGTGGCCACAGAGATCTTAGGCAAGGAATTGTGTATGTGCCTGCCATTCGTCCATAGTATGTCTGGATGTGACACGACATCAGCTTTATATGGCATGGGCAAAGTAAAGCATATGAAAATGATCCAATCTTCACCAACCCTCAGACAAGATGTACTTGCATTTGGCGACATCTCCAGATCAAAGGCGGATATAATGGTTATTGGTGAAAAGTACATTAAGTCTTTGTATAGTGCTGGATCAAGAAGTCCTTGCTTAGACAATCTCAGATACATGACTGCCATCTCTCCTAAGCATGTACCAGTTGAAAGGTTGCCACCCACACGCAGGGCAGCAAACTTTCATAGCCTTCGGGTTCATCTCCAAGCAAGCACATGGCTTCACCTAAACACTGTGTTAAAGAAAGAAGAGTATGGTTATGCAGTAGAACAAGGATCAGTGACGGCGATCATTACGGACAAGTCAGCAGCGCCTCCGGAGCTACTTCTAAATATAAGGTGCCAGTGTAAAAGCAGCACACGTCTGTGTTCCTCGTGTATTTGCTCCAAGAAAGCTGTAGCATACATTGTAAATGTGAAGGTCACTGCCTTAACAGCTCGAAATTTGAAAGTGAAAATGCATAGACAAATTTCAGCCATTCTGCCTGTTCGCTGTGTTTCACAACAGTCGCTCAGTTTGCAATCAAATTTATAGTTTATCAAGTGATTTTGATGATGACATACTGTACAACTCTTACCAAAACACGGGTTTTTAGAGTCAAAATGCATATTACCTGGTTATTGGTCATCGCCTTGGCGGCCATTTTGAATTTCCTCTAAAAACATATTTCCCCATGTGTGAATTTTGGAGAATTTTTCTGGGATGTATTTTGGGCCATACCGAAGTGATTAAAACAAAGATTTGTCTGTTATGCAAAATGTCCGGGTCCATGTCAATTTCTACTGTACTATTTGGCGCAATCGGTCTGCGAAAGAAAGTCACCTGCTTGGTTATGTCATCCTTGACTAATGCAAGAATATCGTAAAATTGCTGAGGCACCATACGAAAATAGATGAAAAATATGGGAACAATGTCTTTACTAAATGGTGATACTCGCCATATTGCTTTCTCTCTTGTAAGATATCATGTACCCAGTAATTGTGGTGCCTTTTATTTAATCTGCGTCTCTTGATATATGTGTAGAGAGCCAAAATCTCAGAGTCACTGTCTGAATCTGTCGTGTCTGCCATCTTGCACAAACTACAAGTTTCCAAAGGTCGCTATTAGCACATGTGTAAGATTTCATAAAACGGAAAAGTGGGAATAGGCCTGACTCCACTACAGCGGATTACCGTGGCGGCAAAACCGCTACGATTTACCGCAGCGGTCTGAACGCGATATATTGTTTCCATTAGAGCGGGAAATCGTACAACTGTACCGAATCGCTTTTTGCATGTCATTCATTTGATAATTCAAGAGCCTTCATATCAACATGGCTGACGCAGCAAAAGGTTGTCAGATTTTTCGCAGAATAACACGCGGGCTTTCTGTTTTGTTAGCTAAAGCTGCGTTTACCTGTATTCGGGTAAAGATTTATTGTAAATACACTGGTTCGTCTTAATTTCGTAAACCAAACGTTCTACGTTGTCTGTCATTTTACTAAATGAATGTACATGTAGCCGGACTTTTTTCTGTCATCTATATCAAAGCTATGATGTCATCGCTAATTATGATATTTCATTGGTTGATGATATACAAAACCGCGTCGGAATACCACTCAGATTGCTATTTTGGCATTCCAAATTTAATGCCTGGCGGAGCCGCAGCGTGGATATTGAGTGGTTTTCACAGCGCCGCCCTAGTGGAATCAGTTCTATAGAATTTCATTAATCCAATCTCACGCGGTTTATCGTCGCGGTTTCCGCGACGGTAATCCACTGTAATGGAACCAGGCCTTTACAGTTACGACCGCCCTCGGAAGTTATCGCAACACGAAATATATTATTTATCGTTTGATCATTTTTAATACATCCGTAACATACAAACCGATATCTATATATCTAACATCTATTTACCAAATAAAACTTATTAAATCAGGCCTGTAATGCATCATAAAAGATGGCAGCCGTCGTAGACATTTTTCAGAACGTAGACATTTCTCAACCTATTCCAACAGTTTCTGGTTCGTGGGCGACCCAGGCGATAATGACTAAAGGGAAACGACCAAGTAATATAAAGATATAAAGCACAATTAATGGACGTAGTTACCGCCCTTGAATCAAATCGACGGTTCACGTTATATACACCTGTGCAAAAGTTAAGCACCACCCTATTTTTACGCACATGCGAGGGTATATTCATGTGCTATGAAGAAAGCAATAGCATAAACATTTATGTACCCATCCATCTTAGTGCAAGAGGTAATAATGCAACTAGAGGAATGCTGATTATGATGGTGAGGAAACACTGTATGTTTTTGTTTTGAAAACGAGGCCTGAATATGGTTACGTTGACACAACTGACAACTATTGCCCTACAGTTGACACACGTGGCTAGATTGTCATTAATGGTGTCTGAAAACGAAGTTTAACATCTGTGCACGAGTTTGAGACTGTCATTATTAATACCGGGTATATCCACCTTGTGCCTGGATGACGGCCTGGACACGACGTCTCATGCTGGTCACCAACCGACTGATACGCCATTGTGGTATTCGTTGCCATTCAAGATGGAGTGCGTCTGTTAATTCCTGTAGGTTCTGCACAGGAGGATCTCTCCTTCTCACCATGTTTCCCAGAATGTCCCAGATATGCTCAATAGGGTTCATGTCAGGGCTCCTTGCTGGCCATGGTAGGGTTTCGATGGCATTCTGGCGGAGGTATTCATGCACAGCTCTAGCACGATGTGGTCGGGCGTTGTCATCCATGAATATAGGGTGGGTTCCAGGTGCATGATTTACAAAATGAGGGACCACAACTCTATCCAGTATGGAATCTTGATATCTTTGTCCATTTAGTGTTCCAGGTACAGTCAACAGATCCAGCTTACAATCAAATGAGATGCACCCCCATATCTTTGGAGCGCAACCATGTCTGACACCAGTCGAAGTTGGTGTTCCCACTGACTGGTAATATCCTGTAAGTGGCATCAAAACATGGCTAGTTTCAAGCTCTGGTAGTGTGGCATTATTACTGACAGGCTCTGGCTTTATTTTAACATCCATCCACCTAGCATTTGCAATGTTTAATCTATCAGTGCTAGCTTGGGTTTGTGATGCTGCTGCATCTGTATATCCAGCTAGCAACTGCGCCATTGCGGCCATTGTTGTCTCAACCTCTAAGGCAGTGATAATAGCTTCTAGGCCTTCTCTTGCCTGTTCCTGTGAGTCGGCCATAGGTGGACTACAAGGCCTGCCATGTGCATTAACGTGTAGTGTGTTTTGCTCATGGTTACCTAGGCCAAATCGTCTCAGGCTTGGCGAAGAAGAGCTCTGTTCGTGGGCGCTGTATATATGGGTGCTCAGACCCAAACCATCATTACTACTGCCCATAAAGCGTTCATCATCTATTGAAAATGATTCATTGACGCTCATGCCTGGCTGTGGATATGCCAGAATATTTGTCTGCTCCATGGCAGTCGGTGGTGCTTCAAAACTATTTATCGAGGGACCAATACACGTCTCATTGGTGTCGCAAATGCTTCTCACCTCATGCTGCTTTTCAGCCTTTGGCTGAGGTGTTATTCCATACACAGATAGTGTTCCTGTGAGACTCCAGATTCAAATTCGTACTACTAGCGTTGGTAATACTCACTGGGTGTACATCACTGGTAAGCTGGCGAATGTTAAGCCTTGATGCAAGCTGTTGTAATTTCCGTGACAACGCATGTAGTGGATTGAACTGGCCTTCTATAGTCTAGGTAATCTTTCTCGTACACACACACGTACAGGGCCAAAATACAAGCAGAATATGGTGTTTCTGCAGCCTCTGAGATGTACAAAAACACTGTTCAAGGGACGTCACTCTGCGTGGTAATTTGTTGTTGGTTATACGAGTTGTCCTTGTAATATATATATATATATATCATATAGCCTATTCTTATCGCTAGGGTTACTTTTGGAGCTTCATGGCGTGGTATACTACGTCATTATGAGTGTGAGGTCAGCCTACATGTGACATAATTGCTTATGACGTCATATACTTGAGTGACGGATAGGTCACTGAATCAATGTACAGTTCTGGTAGGCTTGGCAATGGCGGATTCCAGTTTATCCATCAATCATATGACGTTATAATCAACTACGTGATGTGTAGACTAATGAATGACGTAGCTAAGTTCGTCACGAACGCATAATTGATGACGTACTAAGCGTTGTTGTACGAATTGTATGACTTTCTTGTTTAATAAACATGCTGTCGAATATTCCATAGGCAGAAACAGCACCCAGTAAAATTAATTTAAGAATATTCAACAGCTTACCTGGATAGCTGACTGGAACTTGAGATTCAGGGAGTGCAGGGATCGATCGAATAGCTAAAACTGGATTACTCCATTGGGGAGTCAATCATGGGAGCTAATTCGGCTATTAAGACGCGTTTGTCTTATACCACTTGAGACGGGTTATTTCCCTTTAATTATTGATCAGCGACCGCAAAAATAGATTCAGATAACAATTATTCTTAAACTGTTCATGATTTCAAAACAAGAAAATAAACACGATAAATCTGTTGAATATTTTGAATCTAATTTGACTGGAAAATGCTGAATAGGGCGTGGGGCAGGGACGGGGTTTTTACCCCTCACCAGGGACGTGTGACCGGCAGAGCACCCCGCACCCCCCCCCCCCCCACCCCACCTCGTGGTTGAAAATTTTGAATTTTAGCTGCACTGACAGGCTTTCTACTGCAATCTGAGGATTAACCCCTTAGTGAGTAAATTTTGTCAAAAATTAAAAAAATATTTGCTTATCGAATGTCTACTTGCAAGCCAAGTACAGAGTATTTTTGAAAATTGACCACTGGAATGACTGGCTCGGTTACCGAGCCAGCCATTCCAGTGGTCAATCTTCAAAAATAGCCTTTACTTGGCCTGCCAATGGACATTTCTCAAGACTACTGCAGAGGCCGGTTTGGGCCGGCTTCGTCATAAAAGAGTTAACCCTTTCAACGAATAAAGATATGGTGACTTCCTTACAATGGTTAACATCTTATGTTGAATATTTTGAAATCAATTTGCCTGAAAGCCGTTGCTGCCTTAGGCATGCCGATCTATGAATATCTCGTAAAATACTAGTCCGCTTTGGCTCAATATTTTAACACATGAAAGGTTGTTGTGATCCATAGAAAATCCGACAAAAACGTGATGATGAGAGTCTGTAAGTTTTAATTGCTTGTGTATTTCTTTTGTAACATTCGGGCCCAAGTTCAAGTTTTAAACAAAGTGTATGAGGTAAGAATACACAATTGTACAATCGTCGTCGTCGTCGTCGTAGTCGTCATCGTCGCCGCACATTATCATCATCATCATTTTATTATCATCATCACCTCCAAATCAAATTAGTTTCTAAATATTCAACGGGATATTCCTTACATCGTAAATGGTTTGTTTAAGAGTAAAACGGCCAAGCTGATGATGACGAACGCAATGACAACGACGACGACAGAGATAATTATGAATTTCACGAATTGGCCATTCACCATTGGAAGCAACAGAGTCCAGTCAAATTAGTTTCAAAATATTCAGCATCATACTTTTTATATGGTAGGCCAAAACGATTTTTCTTTTATATATCTTGAACGGTTACTATAAAGAATGCGCTGGGTGACCCTCCCAAAACTGTAGGCTAACTTCACCATAATTATGGCGAAATCCAAGATGGCCGCCAAAAGTATTAAATGTTCAGTATTTACGTCATTCCTTGGCCCAAAATGACCAATAAGGTGTCCAATTATAGGTGTTCTGCGATGGGGAATTCAATAGAATCATGTAAAATCGTCTCATATACCAATCTAAAACAGCAGGTGAAGTTCGTGGCCAAATTCCAAAAGTCTACGCCATTATTTACTAAAATTCAGTAGGCCTAGCTGTATAATATAGGCGGCTGTTACAGCCGCCTATATTATACAGGTTTTACCCCTCACCAGGGACGTGTGGCCAGCGGAGTACAACACCCCCACCCCACCACCCCCACCCACCCCCATCCGGGGTCGAAATTTTTGAAATTTAGATACACTAACAAGCTTTCTCCTGTAATCTGAATATTACCGGATTTCAGTACCAGAAGTGGCGGAACTCAAAACGGGCCATTTCTCAGTCACCTGCAGTGGAAGAAATATTATGTTTAACATCATAGAATACTAGTGACAGGATTAATTAGACACACCCTCCCTCCCATCACCGCACTCAATAATGCATAGCACGGACTACACAATTTCTACCGAGTGTGCGCGCGTAAGTGCGTGAGTACATGAACGAACGAACGGGCAAACGAACGAAGGTACGAATGAAAAAACGAAGCAAGGAACGAACGAACAAAGCAAAGGAACGAGCGAGCGAGCGAGCGAACGAAAGAACGAATTCGCAGTCCACGTTGTCAGTGACCGCTGTGACTAATTATCACCTTCTTTAAATGGGTGTGTGTGTGTGTGTGTGTGTGTGTGTGTGTGTGTGTGTGTGTGTGTGTGTGTGTGTGTGTGTGTGTGTGTGTGTGTGTGTGTGTGTGTGTGTGTGTGTGTGTGTGTGTGTGTGTGTGTGTGTGTGCGTGTGTGCGCGCGCGTGTGTGCATATGGACGTGGTCATTAATGTAGACACATTGTATACAGTCAGCTAGTGTCTATATGGACCATTAATTTTGGATTTGTTTTCTGTTTTTATGTGTCCTTCAATTTGATTGGTCAGTTATTTTCTGTGAATACAATTGACCAATGAAATTGCTTGAAGCACTTTATTGGAAGGGAAGGGAAGTCTAAATGAATGAGCCCATAATTTCCACTCTGTACAGAATATAATAAGAAAAGAAAACCTTTTCAAAATATTTCTGTGTTGTGTGTTATTTTTGTGTCCATTGCATGATCTGTAATGAACCAGTTTAACCCTGAATTCCAGATACCTTAACCCTCTAACCCTCGAATCTGTTTAAAAAAATGTGTTAATTTTCTCATAGAAAATGTCCATTTGTAGACCAAGAGAAGACTGTTTTAGAAAATTAGGTTACCGAGCCAGTCATTCCAGTGGTAAATTTTCAAAAATAGGGTTAACTCATTTAGATCTAAATGTGTCCAAGACAATTTTAATTTTCTCATAAAAAATGTCCATTTACGAAACAAGATAAGATTTTTTTTTTTAATTTATCACTGAAATGACTTGCAGTCATGGTACTGGTAAATTTTCAAATATAGTCTTCTCATGGTCTGTAAATGGACATTTCTGAAGACCACTCCTGAAGGCATTTTTGGCCAGCTTCAGTTTTAGTTTTAAGATCCTTTAAAGTCCAAGATGGGTCAATAAAGTTAAACATTAATTTCAACAATTTCCAGTTGAATATTTCAAAATATTCAAGAAAATTTTTCTTAAATGTTGATAAACTTGTCATATTAAAGCATCCATAAAGTAAGACAATGGACCGTTGCTGTTTATCCGTCAATTATATGATGTCATAGTCAATATAACGTACTGGATGACATCATAATCTATGACATAGATAAGTTCACGACTGCTTAATTAATGACGGACTAAGCGTTGATGTATGAATTGCATGTCTACTATTTAGTAAGCATTCTGTTGAACATTTTGAAACTAATTTGACTGAACGCTATTGCTGCCATAGTTAGTCTCAAAATATTCAAAAGTTTACCTGTATAGTTTTCAGGAAATTGAGATTCAGAGTGCAAGGATCAATCGATCTCAACACAGGAACAACGTGGGTGGAGCTTAGCTAGAGATGGGCGGGGCATAGCTAAAACCAGATTCCTCCATTTCTTCATTGTTCAAACTAATGTCTGTTGGCATATGACCATAATAACATTTTTGTGAGTTATACATCGAAGTACTCGATGTCTACGATCGAAGTTTGAACTAGCTAGCAGCCAATCAGAGAGCAGACGATGTCATATCTGTCAACAATCAATCAATAGACGGGTTGATCGAGTATATCAGATGTCATAATCTAAATATGTCATTTTGTTAGCTGGCGTCAATCAAATACCTCAAGAAACGGCCAGTAACAGTCTCCATTGTATTTCTTGGGTAAATTTACAATTTAACCCTTTCAGTGACAAATCCCTGAAAGCGTATATTCTTTACGATATAATACTTAATCTGTTGAATATTTTGACAATTAATTTGACTCTAGTCAAATTAATTTTAAAATATTCAAGTTTTCCGGCATGATTACCTTGAAAATAAGATATGGGGAATTCATTGGTAAAAGCGTTAATATTTAACCCTTAACCCTTGAATTTGTTCAAGAAAATTTAAATTTCTTCATAGAAAATGTCAATTTCCAGACTGAGAGAACTGTTTTTGAAAATTTACCACTAGAATGAGTGGCTCGGTTATCCAGCCAGTCATCCCAGTTGTAAAATTTCAAAAATAGTGTTCTCTTGGTCTGCAAATGGCCATTTCTCAAGACCACTGCAGAAGCCATTTTTGGCTGATATGCAGGTTAAAGCGTTAATAAGTATTCTGTTGAATATTTTGAAACTAATTTTACTGTGAGCGATTGCTGCCATAGGGTGAAACATCACCCAGTCAAATTACTTTTCAAAATAGGTTCAAAATATTCAAAACGCTTAACTGTATAGTCACAGTGAAATTGAGTTTCTATGAATTCATTGTTCAATATGTTAAAATCGATTCAACTCATGTGCAAAGTTGGCAGAGTTTGGCTCAAAATGGAAGGGGCATAGCTAGGAATGGGTGGGGCATAGGTAGAAATTGTGACAGCATAGCTAATAATGTGCGGGGCATAGCTAGAAATGTGTGGGGCATAGCTAGGAATGGGTGGGGCATAGGTAGAAATTGTAACGGCATAGCTAATAATGTGCGGGTCATAACTAGAACTGTGTGGGGCATAGCTAGAAATGTGTGGAGCATAGCTAGAAGTGTGTGGGACAAAGCTAGAAATGTGTGGGACAAAGCTAGAAATGTGTGGGCCAAAGCTAGAAATGTGTGGGACAAAGCTAGAAATGTGTGGGCCAAAGCTAGAAATGTGTGGGACAAAGCTAGAAATGTGTGGTGCATAGCTAGAAATGTGTGGGGCATAGCTAGAAATGTGTGGGGCATAGCTAGAAATGTGTGGGACGAAGCTCGAAATGTGTGGGGCATAGATAGAAATGTGTGGGACAAAGCTCGAAATGTGTGGGGCATAGCTAGAAATGTGTGGGACAAAGCTCGAAATGTGTGGGGCATAGCTAGAAATGTGTGGGGCATAGCTAGAAATGTGTGGGGCATAGCTAGAAATGTGTGGCACAAAGCTAGAAATGTGTGGGACAACGCTAGAATTGTGTGGTGCATAGATAGAAATGTGTGGGGCATAGCTAGAAATGTGTGGGACAAAGCTCGAAATGTGTGGTACATAGCTAGAAATGTGTGGTGCATAGCTAGACATGTGTGGGGCATAGCTAGAAATGTGTGGGGCAAAGCTAGAAATGTGTGGGGCATAGATAGAAATGTGTGGTGCATAGCTAGAAATGTGTGGGGTATAGCTAGAAATGTGTGGTGCATAGCTGGAAATGTGTGGTGCATAGCTAGAAATGTGTGGGGCATAGCTAGAAATGTGTGGGGTATAGCTAGAAATGTGTGGTGCATAGCTGGAAATGTGTGGTGCATCGCTAGAAATGTGTGGGACATAGATAGAAATGTGTGGTGCATAGCTAGAAACGTGTGGTGCATATCTAGAAATGTGTGGGGCATAGCTAGAAATGTGTGGGACATAGCTAGAAACGTGTGGTGCATATCTAGAAATGTGTGGGGTATAGCTGGAAATGTGTGGGGCATAGCTAGAAATGTGTGGGGCATAGCTAGAAATGTGTGGGACAAAGCTAGAAATGTGTGGGGTATAGCTAGAAATGTGTGGTGCATAGCTGGAAATGTGTGGGGCATCGCTAGAAATGTGTGGGGCATAGATAGAAATGTGTGGTGCATAGCTAGAAATGTGTGGTGCATAGATAGAAATGTGTGGGGCATAGATAGAAATGTGTGGGGCATAGCTAGAAATGTGTGGGACAAAGCTAGAAATGTGTGGGGCATAGCTAGAAATGTGTGGTGCATAGCTAGAAATGTGTGGGGCATAGCTAGAAATGTGTGGGACAAAGCTAGAAATGTGTGGGGCATAGATAGAAATGTGTGGTGCATAGCTAGAAATGTGTGGTGCATAGCTAGAAATGTGTGGGGCATAGCTAGAAATGTGTGGGACAAAGCTAGAAATGTGTGGGGCATAGCTAGAAATGTGTGATGCATAGCTGGAAATGTGCGGTGCATAGCTGGAAATGTGCGGGACAAAGCTAGAAATTGGTGGTGCATAGGTAGAAATTGGTGGTGCATAGGTAAAAATTGGTGGTGCATATGTATAAATTGGAAAGGCATAGCTAATAATGTGCGGGCATAACTAGAAATGTGTGGGGCATAGTCAGAACTGGGCGGAGCAAAGCTAGAAATAGAGCCCGTTATTAATAATAAATTTCACTATTTTGAAAAATCTCAAATCTCGACCAGCCACCATTTTCGATGACCATGAAATCTTTGACCCCATGATCAAGATGTGATTTCAGGAACCCAAAGGGCAACTACCCTCGATTAGAGCCACATATATCATCCAGAAATTTGTTCTTTATTGAAGCTTCTAGACATTAACCTTTTGACCCCAAAAGGTTTCGTCGTGACCACAAAACCAAACTCCAACCCACGTCTATTGAAAGTTCCACTGTAAAAGTTATTGGATCAAATACACAAACACACATGACTATTACAACAGTGGAGCATGGTCTTGGATACAAGTTTAGATGGAGATGTCATAAATGACTAGTAGTAGTAGTAGTAGTAGTGGTGGTGGTGGTATTGGTCGTGGTAGGGCTGGTGGTGGTGGTCGTAGTAGTAGTAGTGGTAGTGGTGGTGGTGGTGGTAGTAGTAGTAGTAGTAGTAGTAGTAGTAGTAGTAGTAGTAGTAGTAGTAGTAGTAGTGGTGGTGGGGGTAGTAGTAGGTAGGTATTAGTAGCGGTGGTGGTGGTGGTTAGACTTGTGCAATTATTGTTTTGAGTGATCACGATCGATTATTTACGAATAATTGTGATTACTCAATTAATCAGCCAGGGTACAAATTACCCAGACATAACACAAAAGATGCAATGGCGTTTAAAAGGTCCATTTGCAGGCCAAGTGATTATTTTTGAAAATGTATCAATGGAATGCCTGTCTCGGTTATCGAGCAAGTCATTCCAGTGGTACATTTTCAAAAATAGTCTGATGGCCTGAAAATGGACATACATTTTCTGAGCAAAATGCCAATTGTCATAACCGATCTTATTAAAAAGTTATTAAAAGTTTAGAATTTAAATATTTATGCAGTAGAGATTATTAATAATTATTCGATTGTATAATTTTTAATCATATAAATTCATGATTTAAAAAATGGTCTTGATTCTCGATTTAATCACGCAAGTCTAGTAGTGGTGGTGGTGTTAGTGGTTCTGGTAGTGATGGCCATGGTGGTAGCGATGGCAGTGGTAATGGTAGCAGCGCTAGTAAAAGCAGTGCTTAAAGAATAACAAATATTCTTATTAAAATGTCTTCTTTAATTCAAAATTTATTTATAACAGTACTAAGAAGCAATTTTAGCATTATAACTTTTAAAATGTAATTGAGAATATGTACATTGGTATGTCGGGTTTATATTACAGGCGCTGTCTTACCAGCCAACACATGTTCAGGCCTGGTACGTTTCATGTCCTGTCTCTTCAGAATTGATCAACACACCGTTTTGATTGGCTAAGTGATAATATTGGCCGAGAACATATAGCCAATGAAACTAGTGGATGAACTTTACAGATACATTCACTTGTTATTGGAATTGAGAAGAAAATTTAAAGTTATCCTGATGCAATAAGATTAGGAAATATTTAGACAAGTTCAGTGACGATCCTCTTGATATCAAACTAAAATGGTGGCTTAGAAAAAGACGATCGTCACTGATCTTTTCTAAATATTTTCTAGTCTTAATGCTTCAGGATAACATTAATGTGATGACTAACACATTACAGGTCAAGCTCACCACAAATGGTTTCCTCGGCACTCTTGTGAATTGTCCATTTGCAGGCCAAGAGAAGACTAATTTTTTAAAGTTTGCAATTGGTATGGTTGGCTTGATATCCGAGCTAGCCATGCCAGTGGTAAATTTTCAAAAATAATCTAATTCTTGGTTTGCAAATAGATTTTCACTAAACAGAAATTTGGATTTTCTTGACCTTGAGCAGTTAATATATACTGAGATAATGACGACAACGGTATACACACATTTAACCCTTTAACACTCACATCAGCCAAAAACGCCTTCTGCAAGACAATTTTTGAAAATTTACAACTGGAATCACTGGCTCGATAACCGAGCAAGTCATTACAGTGATAAATTTTCAAAAATAGTCTTCTCTTGGTCTGCAAATGGACATTTTCTATGAGAAAATTGAAACTTTTGTGAACAAATTCAAGGTCTAATGGGTTAACTAACACTCACACCAGTCAAAAATGGCTTCTGCAGTGGTCTTGAGAAATGTCCATTTGCAGACCAAGAGAAAACTATTTTTGAAAATTTAGAATGACTGGCTCGATAACAGTCAGTGATTCCAGTGGTAAATTTTCAAAAATAGTCTTCTCATGGTCTGCAAATGGACATTTTCTGACAATATTTTAATTTTCTTTGAGTTCGAGTGTTAAAGGGTTACAATATAGTATGAGAAGTAAACATTTCAGATTTTTTTAGATCACCTCAAATTTTGTGGAACTCGCACCTTCTTGTGTTAAAATTTGAGCTAAATCGGACCAGCAGTTTCCAAGATATCCATAGATCCAGAATTTGATTGTATCCAGATCTGGTTTGTGTTATCCAGATCTGGTTTGTGTTATCCAGATCTGGTTTGTGTTATCCAGATCTGGTTTGTGTTATCCAGATCTGGTTTGTGTTATCCAGATCACGGCCAAGATCGGGAAATCCTCTTGCACCACAGGTTAATTTATTGTGTTGATCCAAATCAGATCACAGTTTTGAGATACAGCTCACGACAGACAGACAGGCAAGCAGGCAGGCGCAGACAGACAGGCCCAATCACAATGCCATCTTACCCTTACGGGCTGAGGGTAAAGACATAATTATGCACTTGAACACTAGCCATGAAAAAGCACTTCTAGATTATCTGTTTGATTGCTGCATCGCATAGGTACTTTGTCCTTAGCGCTTACCACACTGATGTTGTCAACATTCTATTTTTACTGGGTCAATAACAAAGAAACTGGTGTACTTTTTACAACAATTTTGCTGGACGACGTTGCTGTCTACGACAGCAACATCTTCCACCAAATTTATTGAAAAATAAATACTAGTTCATCCTTTAATTTAAATAGAAAATCTGACTTATCAATGGAGACAATAGAGGGATATGACCTGTCACTCAAGCAGCTGACGTCATCAAATACGTCACTCGTTAGCTGGCATCTGTCTCGAAATGTACAAAGTGTACATCTATAATTAATTTACATTTTAATCAATATTCTTTTGAATATTTTGAAACTAATTTGACCGGGATCGCTCTGTCCTACTTATCAGAAGAAAAATTCCAATTGCATTTTGATGAAGTAGACTTCAATGTTTTGCTTATCTTTAACCATTTAACACTCAAGCAGGACAACATCGCTCATGTCCATACATTTGCAGACTAAGAGTACTTAGTTTTTTAATTTCACCAGTGAAATAATTGAGCCAGTCATTCCAGTTGTAAATTGTCAAAAATAATCTCTTGTTCTGTAAATGGACATCTTTTATGAGAAAATTTTCGTGAAGAAATCTGAGGACTAAAGGACTTAACTGGAGTTGTCCTTTGTTATTAATTGTCTGTCTGCTGAATTTCTGCAGACTTTTTTGAAAACAATTTGACTGGAGGTTGTTGGTGGATAAGCCACCAATAACTTTCAGTCAAATTGTTTTCAAAATATTCAGCAAAACCAGAGTTATTACCCATTGAAATTATTGTCTGGTGTATTGCAGTATATCAATTTCACGGAACTCTTACATAAATGATATGCCATATCTTATTGACAATGATTCTTTGGATGAGGAATCTAGTATTCTGTGAGATTCTTTAATCTCTCTATCGCAAACTCTGTCATAATAGGCTCCTGAATGACAGGTACAAGTATGACGTTGACAGACAGATAATCAGCAGATTGTATCCAGTTCTTAGATGAGTCGTTGAGGAAGTGTTACCTGTGGAATAAAGAAAAACAATCAAATTTAACCATTTAATCATTACGATTGGTCAAGAAAATCACACGCACACGCGCGCATGCTCGCACACATGTATGTACTCACGCACACGCGCACACACGCATGCACACGCACAGCTGCACGCATATATGCTCGCACACACATGTACTCACGCATACACACACGTGGTCACATGCACACACAAAACCGCACTCTTCCGCTTACAGGGTGAACATTCACGCACAATACCATCTTTTCTTTATTGTGCGAGGGTAATTATTGAAGAAGCTCTTTGTCTCATTAAAAGGACATAACAGTGTTTAAATGGGCTGAACCTCGATAACAAAACTTGATGTATGGATTATGACATATTGAGAGCTAAATACATACACTAACATGCACACACGTACACACACACCCATGCACGCTCACATGCAGTCATGCATGCACGCACGTACATGCACATTTAACATGTGCGCACATGCACGCGCACACTTAAATTCAGATTACCTTCATCACTGATCAGTTTCCCCTGGCCTTGAACACGTGTTGGGTCCATATCTATCTCTGATAGCCTATTCCCCTCATCATCCTGATTGCCAGACACAATGTCAGGCATGCCATCTGATTTACCAGATCTAGTGCTCTCTATCTGAGTACTTCTTGTTGTCGTAGTAGATTCTGTCCTTGATGGAAGCTGTATGATATCAGCTCGAGGATCAACATCTGATCTATACATTATCACAACACCTGGAGGTGGAACACGATAGAGCTGATGTGTCTCATGCAAAGCATGTCTCCGCCGACGCTTGCGTACACCGCATGTTTGGTCACACGCTGGATTCTTCTCGTTGAGTTCACAGACAAATGCCTCACATGACAAATACAAGGAATCATAATCTCCAACAAACTTGAATGTTTCAAAGTTGAATGATAATTGGGTGGCATTCCAGGGGTATACATTCATAGGAACTTGACTGTTCGCGCATCTGTAACAGAAATGGTCCAAAGATATTTTTCATAGATGAGAACTCTCAAAACCTGGTTATTTGTATTGTCATCTTTTTCATTTGATTAAAGGTTGTAGTCGTTATTTAGTCTGATAATAATGATGCCAGCATACAGGCCATATCACATGACAAGTCTTAATTTATTTATTTCAAAATTAAGGTATCACCTCTGAACCTTTGATTTTAGGGATCTGGCTCGGCATATGAATTCATTTAATTTGTTCAAATCTACTCAGCCGCTCTCGAGAGTTTAGGCATCACAAACGAATTAATTTTATGCTCATTTTGCACGCTCAGTAGCGTAAAGGTAGCACTTCGTCAAATATCACATCACGTATTAAAATAGTAAATGGTGGAGGATCCTAATGGATCTGCGAATAAATCTTGGCAATCTACGAAAAGCTACAATCGCCCATAACATTTTTTCGTTCAGTAAGGCACGCACGCACGCGCACACACCACCAACTAATGATTATATAATGCCTGGTTAATGACAGTGGTATAAAGGTAATGATTTATTAAATATTACACAGGCAGACAGGGAGAGGCACATGCATGCATGCACATGATTGCAATACCCTCTTCTGCTAATAATAAATATAGGAAATGGTGGAGAATCCTAATTGACTCTTGCACATGAATTTTGACAAGCTTTGGCTGTTGCGACCATCTCACATAAATGTCTTATTTTTATTATACATGCAAGTATTAAAGTATTGTACAATCAAAGCTACAATACCTACTTATTTGTTATAAGCGGGAACGATGGCGTTGTCCCAGTTTTAGTTGGTGTGACTTTGCAGTTCGGTACCACAAGTTTGAGGCCGCTGTTTTGCAGTGTAACACTGACATTCACCCACTTACCAAGTGGAATGCGGATTGGAAATGATGTGATTGGTGTAGTGAAACTGAAAAAAATACCATTCACAAGACATTATTCTTGAATAGTTAGACATGTTTGCTAGTATGATGCAATATCAGAGTTTCTCATGCTAACTATGAAGGAATGGTTCCAAATTGTGAAACCTGTCAGACTCGTGTGTTATAGAGGGATTCATTTCTAGCTATGCCCCGATCATTTCTCGTTGACCTCTGGCCACGTTGAACTTAGCTACGTCATTCATGATGCATTTGCTTATGACGTCACCATACACATCACGCAGTTGATCATGACATCATATGATTTATGGATAAACTGGAATCATCAATTATACAGGTGCGGTGTTGAGTATTTTGAAAGTAATGTGTATGGGAGCAGTTGCTGTCATTCAACACAATGTTTATTAAATTTTTAGCTCGCCAAAGACACAATTTATAAATACACATTTAACTTTCATTACACAAAGTCATTTTGATTGCGAAGTCAGTTAACAAGTAATGTTTTTGATTATGACGTATGATACCTGATTGGCAGACATTATAAGCTAGTTGTCTAATAGACCTTTCCACTCTATCCATCCAGCATATGACATCATAATAAACTAAGTGACGTGTAGAATGGCATCATAATTAATGACATCGATAAGTACGTACGAACGCAAAATTGAAGACGGACTATGCATTGTTGTAGGAATTGTATGTCTTTCCTATTTAAGTCAAATTAGTTACAAAATATTCAACAACTTACCTGTATAGTTTTCAGGAAATTGATAGTTAGTGCATTCGGGGATCGATCAATCCCAACACGGCGAAGTGTGGGTGGAGCTTAGACAGAGGTGGTCGGGGTATAGCTAAAACTTGAACTTGAATTGTCATAAATATATTGTACAACCATAGGTTGCAGTCAGTATCTGACAATACACACCCATTATCTTCATAGAACTGCATCGCAAATGTGAAAGCACCTGGTGCCCTCTGTGACACATTCACCATGTGTGTTTGAATAGAACCCTGTAAAAGTACATAGGTAAAGATTTGAATGGTGCTCACAGGTGTGTGCGCATGTGTGTGTGTGTGTGTGCGCATGCGCGCCCGCTATGCGCGTGCGCCTGTGTATGAATGTGTGCGTGTATACGTTTGACATGTTGGATGTATATGCTATTTTAAATACATGATAATGATGATATATCATAGGATATATTTTAAAGGAACATGTCGTCTGGACATTGCATGCTGAGTAAATTACACTTACAAGCTCGCGTGTCTCATTAACTATAGGCCTAGTACAATTTACCCACCATGCAAGCTCCAGACGCCATGTTTGTTTCAAATATATGAGTTTATTGCCTATACAGACTGCGAATTCTCTAGTCTAGTCGTGAGTACATGTCACAATGCTTAAAGTGACCGTTCCACTTTTAGCTATGCCCCTCCCATCTCAATCTAAGCTCCACCCACACCACATCTGTGTTGGAATCGATCGATCTCTGAACTCCCTGACTATCAATTTGCAGAAAACTATACATGTAAGGTGTTAAATATTTAGAAATTAGTTTCAAAATATTTGGCAGAATGTTTATTAAACAGTAAAGACATACAATTCGTACAGCGTGTTGGACTATAAAGCGATAAAGACAGAAACATTCATGACGTAATGATTATGACGTCATCATACACGTCACTTATTTTATTATGTTGTCATATGACGTCATATGATCGATGGATAAACTAGAACGGTGAATTGTATATAAATGTGAGGCAACCCTGCAAAAGACTCACACACACACCTGTGTGTACATACTGAACAAATTCGATTGGGAACTCAACTATGTCTATGAGAGTGTTGCTAACTGGTTGAAAGATTTGACACTCTAAGCTCTTGATGGGTTGTCTTGTGCTTTTGTATTCTTGTCGGTCAACCAGTTAACAGCCCAACTCTGTGGTTGAGTTCACAATCAAATTTTCTCAATGTTAATAGGCCATCTGTAGTCTGAGAGTTATGACAGCCATGTTAGTTTGTTAAACAATAATGATAAACTGATTCAGGGTGACACCATTTGAGATTAAAATTATTGAGGTTTTTAGAAGCTTTCACACATAATTGTGCTTCATCAGGTTCTGACGAGGAGCATTGATGTCCGAATGCTTGCTAAAAACAATAAAAGCTTTTTTTTTTTATAAATAATAGGATGCATGAAGCGTATTGCAATTAAGCTTGTAACTCTTTAATGACTAAATTTGGTCAAAAACTACAAATATTTGCTTAGTGAATGCCTATTTGCAGGCCTAGTGAAGAATATTTTTGAAAATTGACCACTGGAATGACTGGCTCGGTTACCGAGCCAGTCATTCCAGTGGTCAATTTTCAAAAATAGTCTTCACATGGCCTGTCAATGGACATTTCTCAAGACCGCTGCAGAGGCCGATTTGGGCCGGCTTCGTCATAAAAGGGTTAATGGTCAAATTCGGTCATGAAATCAAAAATATTTGTTTATTGAATGTCCATTTGCAGGCCAAGTGAAGAATATTTTTGAAAATTGGCCACTGGAATGACTGGCTCGGTTACCGAGCCTGTCATTCAAGTGGTCAATTTTCAAAAATAGTCGTCTCTAAACCTGCAAGGGCATATTCTTCGAAACAATTACAGATGTAGGGTTTGGTCGGATTTGCCATGAAACAGTTAATCTTGGAGAAGTTGAGACCACTCTGTGTGCCTTTTGACCAGTTATATGTCTTAGTGGCCAGTCTTGGGAAAAAATTTGTTTCGCCAAGAATAATTATTCATATCAGGATTGTTATGACCGTTGATATAACTCTAAATTTTGGCCTTGTATGCACACATACGTCATGCTTTGTGATCACTGATTGACTGGTCAAATAAGCAGTTTAACCATACTATTGAATGTATTCACGACCTGGTCAAAAGACACACATTATACACCTGGGTGTTTATAGATGCAGTCATTACTTTTATAATTCAGTCACTGTTCTCATCCACCAGGTTAATATGGCATGTTGAGTGTCTAGGCATATACTTCTCAAAAGGAGATTTTCTAATGTTATTTGTTAAATACCGTATTGGAGCTGGTTAAAATTGACTATAGCTTAGTAGGACGAACTAAGGTTTTATGATAAAGGTTTTTTGAGACTTGAGAAGGCTGGAGGGGTGACCCAGTAAAGATTCAATAATCAAGTTGATTAGTGACCTCGTTTTAGCTATGCACGCACATCTCTAGCTAAGCTCCACCACACTTCGCCCGTATGAGATCCATTGATCCCTGAAATCCCTGCCTATCAATTTCCAGAAAAACCATACAGGTAAGCTGTTGAATATTTTGAAACCAATTTGACTGGGTGCTGTTGATGCCTTAGTTTCAAAATATTCAACGGCATGTTTATTAAATAGTAAAGACATACAATTCGTACAACAATGCTTAGTCTGTCACCAATTACTCGTTCGTGACGAACTTAGTCAGGTTATTCATGACGTCATTGCTTATGAGGTCCGCCTACACGTCGTGTAATTGATTATGACGCCATATGACTGATGGATAAACTGGAATTCTCCATTCAAGCAATCTGTGTTAATAAAACCAAAATGTCTTGTTCTGTTTGGCTTCTATTCTGCAATATTGGGCCAATTTGTTTGAACTTTTCTCTCGAAGGAATAAATATTATCAGAAAAATGTCACACTGAGATAACTATGTTAATAAACATCAAACGAGTTTTAGTTCTGAGTTAGTCGCCATTAAACAATAAATTACTAGTATCCTATGTATAATTTTCTTGAATACATTGCTGTCTGATAAAATCATTCTTATTATCCAGACACATTGCCGTTTATGCTTATGGTTTGGTCTGTCATTTTTTGTCTTTTTTGTCAATAATGTTGAATTTTCTAAACACAATACGGCATAAATAGTTTAAATAATGGCATAATCCATCCAATACAAATGGAACCCTTTAATGGTCAGGCCAGCCAAAGAAGGCATCTGTGTTGATCTTGAAGATTGTCCCCTTGCAAGCAAAGAGATGGCTATTTTTTTACACTCTACCACTGGAATGACTGTCTCGGTAATCGAGTCAAGCCAACACAAAACAGCCTCTACTGTGGTCTTGATGAATGTCCATTGCAGTACAAAAGTAATACATTTTTGTAAATTTCTGTGGTCATTTTCCAAAAATAGACATCTCGTGGCGAGTAAAACTTATTATTTTCTTGGAAAAATCTTGACCATTTAAGGGTTACTTTATAAAAGTAACGTTTAGTGCTTTGAAGTGCTTTTGACACAAACAGGGATAATAATGTTAAACTTTCTAAGCACAATATGACATTCGAATATATAATGGATACGATCCTTGAATATGACATTATTGCATTCAACAAAAACATATAAATACATAGGTTACACAGTCTTTTATCGTGCGATGTGAACCTTAACAAATCCATGCCACGCCCATACCTGTGTTGATCGTGTGCTATCTGGAGGCTGTTGATTGATCAAAGAATCGCTACTTAACAATTTAATGTCTAAATTTGGTCAAGAAATTAAAACTATTTCCTTATTGAATGTCAATTTGTACGTCATGAGAAAACTATTTTTGCAAATTTACCGCTGGCCTGCATTGACTTACTATTGCACTAACAGAAATGACACGTTAAGCCTTTAATGACTAAATTTGTTCAAATTTTGTTAAAATATTTTTTTACTTATTGAATACTTATTATTGAATGTCCATTTGCAACTCAAAGGAAGACTATTTTGAAAATTTACCACTGGAATGACTGGCCCCCAGCACCCTGTCAAATTAGTTTCAAAATAGTCAACAGCTTACCTGTATAGTTTTCTGGAAATTGATAGTCATGGAGTTCAGGAATCTATCGATCGCAGCCCGGCGAAGTCTGGTTGGGGCTTAGCTAGAGATGGGCTATTTAGGTATCTAAAACTGGGTTTCTCCATTCATTCCTCTTCACTCAATGCTTTTGAGATTAATATTTGTCTATAACCCTTTATTTACTAAATTTTGTCAAGAAAATTAAACTATTCATTTATTGAGTGTCTATTTGTGGTCCAAGAGAAGGTGTTTTTTTGTAAATCCATCATTGGAATGACAGGCCCGGGCAGTCATTCCAGTCGTAGAATTTAAAAAATAGTATTCTTTTGGCCTGCAAATGGACATTTCTGAACACTTGGACGGGCACTGGTTTTTGGCCGGCTTCATGAAAATCGGCCTCTGTAGTTTTCTTGTGGAATATCCCTTTGAAGGAAGAGATAATTTTAGAAAATTTGCAACTGGAATGACTGGCTCCATAACCGAGTTAATTAATTATTTAGATAGAAATACATTTATTAAATAAGTACAGATAATATGTACATATCTATTTAGAGAGAGAGAGAGAGGGGGGTGGGGGTGGAGGGATGGGGAGGGAGGAAGGAAAGGAATGGGGGGGAGGGCGTGAGGGGAGGGTGGGAGTCAATGAGAGAGAGGGGGGAGGGGGTGGATGGAGAGGGGGGAGAGGGGATCGGGAGAAATATAGATTGAGAGAGGAGGGGAAAGGGAGATAGAGGGAGGGAAGGACGAGGGGGGGAAAGCGAGAGGGAGGTAGAGAGGAGAGAGGGAGCGAGAGAGAGAGAGAGGGGGGGGTGAGAGAGAGAGGGGGGGGGGGTGGTGGAGGGGATGGGGAAGGGGAGAGGGGAAGGGAGGGAGAGAGTTATGATTGGTGCATGAGATTATCCCCACTTGCCTCATCAACAGTGCCATTTCTGGGGTAGTCACATGACAGGGTAATCCTGTATCTGTTCACCTGCACAACTGTCGCCGTGTTGGATGTATAGTCGTACAGGACATCCACATTGTATATGATGTGACTGCTATTCAACTAGGGTGAAGAAAACGACACTCTATCATACAGCTCATAAATAAGTTAGAATATTTTCAAAACAAAACATGTTAGTTAGTATGGGATGGGCTGTTGATTATTTTTAACATACTAGGCAGCAATGTAGTAATACAGTCTTAGCTATGCCCCGCCCATCTCTAGCTAAGCTCCACCTACACTTCGTCCGTGTTGGGATCGATCGATCTTGAACTCCCTAACTATCAATTTCCCAAAAACTATACCGATAAGCTGTTGAAACTAATTTGACTGGGTGCTGTTGTTATGGTAGCAACCCAGTCAAATTAGTTTCAAAATATTCAACAGCATGTTTATTAAATAGTAAAGACATACAATTCGTACAAGGCTTAGTCCATCATCAATTAGGCGTTTGTGACGAACTTATCTACGCCATTCATGATGTAATTGACTATGACGTCATACTACACGTCAGGTAGTTAATTATGACGTCATATGATTGATGGATAAACTGGAGCGGTCCATTTTGCTCTATGCATGCATAACCTACTGGAGAAGCTTAAATATGGTGCAACTGAATAAACTACACACAGCTGCTGTGAGAATGAGGGCAATGAACTGTCCCGATAACGCAGGTTAATGGGCCAGTACTGGCAGAATACTGGGCCGTATAGGTCCAATACTGACCCAGTAAGCTGCCTTATCAGGTTGTGTTGGGCAATGTGAAAGGGACAGCATGATGATGTTGATCGACATACAAAGTAACTAACAGCAGCAGCAGAAACACAACAACAACAACAACAATAGCAGGAAGTGCAGCAGCACAACAACAACAACAACAACAGCAACAACAACAACAACAACAACAACAACGATGACGACGACGACAATTCGAGAAATACCTCTGGTTTAATGTTGCGTTCAACACCACCACCACCACCATCATCACTACTACCACCACCACCACCATCACCACTACTACCACCACCAACACCACCACCACCACCAACAACAACAATTCGAGAAATACCTCTGGTTTAATATTGCATTCATCAAGCTTGATTTCAATAAAGACTACATCATTGGGTACATCACGGTCCTTGAGTGGGTTACAGGCGACCCCAGATGGTACGTCCAACACTGAAAGATGCTTGGGTTCTAGATTCGGATCTTTTGTTGTGTTGAATTCGGCGCGCAAGAAGCCATTTTCACAGTGAAGTACAGGGACAGGGTCTGGGTAAATTAAAATTGTATAATAATTGTTCTTAGTAATTCGTCGATTGTACTATTATAGATTAATATTTATTTAATAACTCTTTCATGGCGGAGCAGACCAACACCAGCCTCTGCAGTGGTCTTGATGAATATGCATTTGCATGGAAAGAGACTATTTTGAAATTTTACCACTGGAATGACCGGCTCGATAATCGAGCAATTCATTCCATTAGTACATTTTCAAAAAGAAATTTCTTGACCTGCAAATGGACACTAAGTATTTATAAGTGACCATTATTAGTCAGTAACTGGTTAATAGAGTCGTCGCTAATAACGCGCGGTACTTGGCAAATAGTCGGCCAGAATGACTTGGTATTTGCCCAGTATCGGCCCGGTAACCTGCTTTATTAAGTGTGATCCATGTATTTTAATCACTCTTGTGTCACCCTAACCTTGTAATGGTCAAACTGACCAAAACAACTTTGCAGGGGTCATCAGACATGGCGATTTGACAAGACTAGAGAAGAGTATTTTTAAATATTTACCACTAGAATGACTGGCTCGGTAACCGAGCCAGTCATTCTAGTGGTAAATTTTCAAAAATACTCTTCTCTCGGCCTGCAGATAGACACTGGTAAAAACTTTAATTTCATTACCAGTACCCCTTTAATGGTGAAGCTGGCGAAAAAGATTTAGTGGTCAAATTACAAAAATAGTCTTCTAAAATTAAAATATCTTGAAAAAATATTTGCCATCAAAATGTGTAATTGATATATCAAGTAGTATTTTGAGCGCTTTCAGGCGCTGTTGACACAACAGGGGTCAAACTTTTTTCTAATTTTACCCGGCATTCGCAAAGATCTGTCACATCATCCTAGATTAACTGCCGTCCTACTGAATTTTTGCAGACGACATTTCCCACTGGGTTTAACTGGTGATATGCTGGATATATTGGAAACAATTTATCTGAAATTTAACTGAAAGTTGTTGGTGGTTAAACCACCAACAACTTTCAGTCAAATTGATTTTAAAATATTCAGCAGGTCTTTAGTTATTGCCTTTTGAAATTATTGTCCGGTGGCTTGCAGCAGTGAGATAGTTAGCTAATGTTTCTTAACTAAAATGGCAATCAACTTCCACTAAACATCAATCACAGCATGCCATGGAATGACGTCACCTGCTTAGGCAATGTCATTCACTGAAATGTGCACACAAGTAAATATTGTAGCTTTGTGAATTAAAAATTTAATCATGGTTGGCCTGAGCCGTCATCAATAATAATTGTACCACTGTACACTCAAGGACTGATGGTCTATTGTGGAAATAAACTACAACCTATGCATCCCCCATTTTGATAATTGAATAGGTGGATACTTCATCATATCCACACGTTATCTAGCGCACACAAACGCGCGCACGCACACGCGCGCGCACACACACACACACACACACACACACGCGCCCACGCTGGCAAGTGCATGCACGCAAGCTACTGCTAATATTACTGCTGCTGCTGCTACTACTACTACTACACTACTACTACTACTACTACTACTACTACTACTACTACTACTACTACTACTACTACTACTACTACTACTACTACTACTACTACTACTACTACTACTACTACTACTACTACTACTACTACTACTACTACTACTACTACTACTACTACTACTACTGATACTGCTACTACTACTACTACTACTACTACTACTACTGCTGCTGCTGCTGCTGCTGCTGCTGCTACTACTACTACTACTACTGCTACTACTACTGATAACGCTACTACTACTGCTACTACCACTACTACTACTACTACTACTACTACTACTACTACTACTACTACTACTACTACTACTACTACTACTACTACTACAACTGCTACTGCTACTGCTACTACTACTACTACTACTACTACTACTACTACCACTACTACTACTACTACTACTACTACTACTACTACTACTACTACTACAACATCATCATCATACACTATTTCAATATCATCTGTATATATTCCCCATATACTTGATTAAGTCTGGGTGTTATTAAATTGAATTGAATTGAATTGCATGTACGCGGAGGCAAGCTCACGCACTATCACACGCATACATGCACACGCATGCACGCACGCACGCACGTACGCCATAGATGTATATCTGTTATCTTACGATCAAGTTCAGGAATAGCTTTAGATGTACACGTAACTGATGCCGCTTCTGTGACCGTACAGCTGTGTTTTCCCCAGCCTTTGTGAGTACAATCGCTAATTACAGCCTCGCTTCCTGTACACCGAAGACCATCCAGAATGACGCCATTTCCGTGACTATAACCTGTCGTCATACCGCCAGGCTTAGCGACGTTCACGCTGATAAGTAAAACCGCTAGGTATGGAAACTTTGTTGATTACTGGTTTATATTCCTTAAATTATTAATAAAGGACTTTAGCTATGCCCCGCCCCTTTCTAGCTATGCCACGCCCGATTCTAACTATGCCACACCCATTTCTAGCTATGTCACGCCCGATTCTAACTATGCCACACCCATTTCTAGCTATGTCACGCCCGATTCTAACTATGCCACACCCATTTCTAGCTATGTCACGCCCGATTCTAACTATGCCACACCCATTTCTAGCTATGTCACGCCCGATTCTAACTATGCCACACCCATTTCTAGCTATGTCACGCCCGATTCTAACTATGCCACACCCATTTCTAGCTATGTCACGCCCGATTCTAACTATGCCACACCCATTTCTAGCGAAGCTGTGCAAAGAGACTTTGTGCACTTGAATAAGTGTATCACTTTTATCCATGAATCCCCAGAATCTCAATTTCAAGGTAACTATATACAGGTTGTTGAATATATAATATTTTGAAACTAATTTGACTGGGAGCTGATGCTGCCTTTGGCAGCATCAGCTCCCAGGCAAATTAGTTTCAAACTATTCTACGCAATGTTGATTAAATTGCAAATTCGCATCAACGATATGCAACATACCCAGGTGGTAACTGCATGACCTGTGCCCATTTCGTGTCGGGTCTACTCATTTGATTGCGATAACGGCTAACAAGTTACGTATTTTGATTGACGAGTGACAGAGCAAATCCCTCCATTTAGCAAAATTGGGGTTAGACACTTAAAATAGTTAAAATAACAAAAGAAACTGTGGCCGGTTGTTATAATTTCGAAGATTTAGAGAAATATGCCTTTACCGTCCCAATTATTCAATCCATTATTCTCATCAATATATACACCTCAAAAAAAGTAAGTCCCCCCTCTAAATATGGTCTAATTTTTTCTAAGATATATATCTGATTGTAATAAAAATGCTCACAGGTGGTTAGTGCCACTATAGCGCTAATATGTGAAATCGATTACCTCATAAGTTCAGTCATGCCTGACCGAGCACACACTAAATGCAATGGTGGTCCATTAAAAAAATTGCGAAATTGGACATGGCCTTTGCCAGAGGAATATCACTGAATCTGTCACTAATTGTGCATAGAGTAACGTGTTCGCAGACCAGGATAGGGCAATTGTCATTGGTCTTCTGGAGGGCAATTTCGGTGTGAAGCAAGTTGCGCGTAGAATGGGTGTTACCCCAAAAGCAATAAGAAAGTTGCGTCACAAATTCGAGCAGCATGGTGAGGTAAATGACCAACCGAGAAGTCGCAGACCGATGGCCACAACGCAACATCAAAATCATTTCATTACAAACATAGCACTTCGAATGATGGAAATTTAAATTTCCCTTTCTCCGAGATCTAACAATACTCACCATTCTATTACTTCTGATATACAGCTGGCCCTGACAGCTGGCTCTAGGACTATAGACTTAGAAAGCTTTACAGACTCCTTGGAACCGGGTACTCGGCTCCCAACTGCCAAGTACCCGTCTACCATAGAGCTCATATTGTTTGCATAGCCACCAAACAAGAGAAACCCATGGCTTGCCTCCATGGGGCTGGGAGGCTGGGTCCGTAATAGAATAGTGAGTATTGTTAGATCTCAGAGAAAGGGAAATTTAAATTTCCTTCATTCTCCTTCGATCAATACTCACCATTCTATTACTTCTGACATACACCAGATTTGGTCAGTAACCTGGTCGGAAGGGGGAAGCCATAACTGCTACTTTTGCCCCTTGGAGAAAGAGCTAGACTTAAACTTGACTAATGGAGACCTAAAAGGACCATCAAGTTAACGGAACCGAATCACATTCGCATCACTGCCACCCCCACCCCTTTTTTTCTCCTAAGAAAAGGGAGAGAACTCACGAACATGTATCTCGCCTGAAACACAAATATGCCAAGAGGGTTAACTGCTCTTTGCATATACAAATGTATTAGCCTGGGAATGAGCATGACTATATAAGATGGATGAACATGATATATAGACATAATACAAAAAACTCTCAATCTTGAATTACCTCATGATAAATGGATTCCAGACGTAGCGCCTCCAACCATTCACTTGTCCGGCCATCAGTGACACAATCTGGTTGTCATCCTCTCGCTCGACCATGTCTGCTTCTTAATTCTTTCTTACAAAAGTCAAAAAAGGGAGAAGAGCAGCGTGGTTGCTTAACTATCGTTTCAAAACAGCTAAAGCGAGTGGATTGGCTGAGTCTGACATATCCCTCATATAGTAATCCATGAATGAGGACGCCACAGTGCCATTGTGCAACAGCCATGTTGTCCTCTAAGGGAACACCACTGTAAAGGGCGGTCGAGGCGGCTATTCCTCTAACATCGTGTGCCCTTGCGCATTGCACCTGGTGCCCAGTCCCCATCTCATGAGTAGTCTGAATGCATTCAACTACCCAACGAGAGATAGTATCCATGGATGCGGCGCCATAAGGCTTCTTATGGCAGATTCATAGATGTCTATCGTTCGACCGTAACGAGTCTGTCCGTTTCCTGTACTTAGTCAAAGCACGGACCGGGCACCAGACACTGGCATCACGATCAAACCTTGTTAGTTTTGGTATCATGATCGGTTTGCCGGGATATCTCAAAGATTGATTCTTTGACATAAACTCTGCTCTTGGCAGAAGACGCAGACCCTCTCCGGAGACAATAAATCGGTCCCTCTCTGCCGAAAGCGCATGGATCTCACTGCGCCTTCTAGCTGAGGAAGCTGCCAATAGAAAGACCGCCTTTAGAGTCAAATGCTTTAGACTAGCCGAACGCAATGGTTCGAAAGGGTGCTTGGCCAGTACATTAAGCACTAAAGATAGACTTCAGGCTGGAATGACTACTGGTTGTCTCGGTCAGAGATTGCTCATTCCCTTCACCATCACATTTAACTGGGCCACCTCTGGACTATCCCTGTTGGCTAGACAAGGGATAACTAATGCCAAAGCTGACTTGTATCCAGCAATTGTGACGGGAGCTAGTCCTGAAAAGAACAGCTCACAGAGAAAGTCTGCTACTTGCTGAATAGTGGATTGAAAGGTATCAATACCCTTTTCTTCACACCAGTCTGCAAATCTGTTAACCTTGTTGTTATATGACTTGAAGGTTGACCTCCTTCTCGCAGCTGTGATGAAATCAGCAGCTTGTCAAGAAAAGCCTTCCGACGTGGAACGTTGTTTGATAACATCCACGCAGTCAATTTGAACATTTCGGGACGCTCGTGTAGGAAGCATCCCTTGGCCTGGCAGATTATGTTCGGAATCTCGGGTAACTGCACTGGGTTTTCCACCAGCAGATCTAGAAGATCCGTGAACCACGCCCTTCTGGGCCAATACAGCGCTATTAGCAGGACAAGGCACGGTTCCTCCCTGATCTTCACCAATACCTTCGGCAGAAGAATGGTGGGTGGGTATGCGTACGCGTGCATCCCTCTCCAGCGTATTGCCAGAGCGTCTGTATCGACGGCATTTGGATCTGGAATCGGCGAGACATAAGTCATGATTTGAGGATTTTCCCTTGTGGCGAACAAGTCCACGTTGGGTTTGCCCCCAATGCTCGAAGATCCTTTGTAGAACTGGCAGAATTCTCTGGCTGCGAGACAAAGCATCCGCCAGAATGTTCAATCGCCCAGGAATGTGAGCTGCTTTCAAAACAACCGAGTAATTCCTGCACCATTGAATCAAGTGCCACACTTTGATACACAGTGTGGGTGACTTGGTCCCGCCTTGGCGATTTATGTATGATACTACGGTCGGATTGTCCGACCATATCAATATCACCTTGCCCCTGATCATTGGAAGAAATTCTTCCAATGCCAGTCCCACTGCCATCATTTCCAAGATTGATATGCAGCTGGCTCTCCTGGAGAGTCCATGTGCCCGAGACCTGGTGTTCTCCCAGGCAGGCTCCCACCCCTCCAGCGATGCATCCGTGTACACGGACAGCTGGGGGTGGGGTAGGTGCAGCGAAACCCCTACTAGGAGATTCTGACGCTTTTTCCACCATACAAGATGCGACATTGGCTCCAAAACTGGCACCAGTTTTGACAGGGGTTCTGTTCTCTGTTTCCACAGAGACATCAGATACCACTGGATAGGTCTTCGCATTAGAGCAGCGTACGGGATCGCCTGCTCCATGGAGACCATCATGTCCAGCATCTGAAGAAACCGCCTCGCCTGAATGTGGTTTCCCAATCGAAAACTCTTGAGGATGGCTAACACTCTGGGCTCTGACGGGTAAACCCTGCCCTCCTCGCGATCGAATCACATCCCTAAATAAACGAAATGTTGAGTGGGTGTCAACTCGGATTTCTCCTTGTTGACTATCCAGCCTAGATCTGAAAGTAACTTCAGAGTCAGAGCAGTATCCACCTCTAACCTGGCTGATGTATCTGCTTTGATCAGCCAATCGTCTATGTAGGTGTGTAGCGGCACGTTCTCTTTTCTGAGAAACGCTGTCACTGCAAGGACCACTCTTGTGAAAACCCTTGGAGCTGTCGACAGGCCGAATGGGAGGACTATAAACACCCATACTTGATTCTGAAACGCAAATCTCAGAAACCTGTGACAACTCCTGTTCATTGGAATGTGGAAATATGCATCTTTCAGATCGATCGACACACACCACATTCCCTTCCTCAATCCTGCCATTACCGACCTCAGAGTTTCCATCTGGAACCGAGGCATATGGATAAACCAATTTAATGGCCTGAGATTGAGTACGGGTCTCCATCCCCCTGTGCTCTTGGGAACAAGGAACATATTTGAATAGAAGCCTGGAGTGTTCTGGTTTGCTGGTTTACTTGCTCCCTTCAGAAGCAAACCTGACACGTTTTGAATGGCTTCTAACTTGTCTGGTTCCCTTGGTACGGGTGTCCAGACAGGTGCCAAAGACAGATTCTGTGGTGGAAAGTCCCACCACTCCGGCATGTATCCCTGGGATAACCAACCCAGGACCAGACTGTCTGACGTCACACCTCGCCAAGCCTCGACGAAACGCATGAGCCTTCCACCCACTATAGATGCCTCGACACCTAATGGGGTTGTCTGCCTCGCGGTCCGCTCCCCCCCCCTCTTAACGAGAGAGAGAGAGAGAGAGAGAGAGAGAGAGAGAGAGAGAGAGAACCATTTCGGTCTTGGCCCGGCGGGTCTAACTGGCACCGCTGTTCCTGTCGCACAGGTGCGGTCCAGGCGGATATGAAGGGAGCTCTCGTAGCCTCAGGTATGATCTGCTCCCTTCTTTCCACCCTTTGAGGACTTACCCTTCCCCTTCCCCTTCCCGCCTCTCGGGCGATCAGGAGCAACATTGGGGAGGGTAGAAGCCTCCACAAACTTCTTGGTTTTCTTCGCCGGAGGCAGCTGAGAAAAGCCAGACGAAGCAGCAGCCGCACTAGGCTTAGCTTTCGCCTTGCCTTTATGCTTCTTCTGCTTCTTTGAAGGTTGCATGGTCAGCGGCTTTCCTACAGCCCCTAGTGCGTGCGCTTGCCGCACAAGCTCTAGCTGTAGGTTCACCGCCAACCGATTCTGCACAATGCTGGCCGTGTCCTCTAAGATGGCCCGTGCATGGCCACCGAAGATGCTAGGGCCTGTCAGGGGCATCCCAAGAAGACGCTCCCTGACGGCCGTAGCCGGACGCATATGGTCAAGAACCATTTGCCTCCTGGACTTCGTAACACACGCCTGCACCCTTGCCAGTGCGTCCATAGACAGCAACAGGCCGTCATTGACGCACGAAAGCGCCACAGGTGGCACAGGGTGGCCTGCCCCCGCTTCAGCCCACACCGACTGAAGAAGGTGATAAGAATGGTTGACAGCACTCATAGCTGCCCTCACCCTCATCGCAAAGGGACAGGACTTCCTCGTGGTGTCCCTAGGATTTATTCACCAGCGCCGGGGCGGGGCCACCCGCTCCAGCACTCTGGACACCCAGAACCCATCGGTCATCCTCGGTAACCGACGGTACAACACCATACCTGTCGTATTCCCCCCATGGAATACGACACCTCGCCCGCATCTCCCTGGAGGCCGCAGGGAGCTGGCCCTTGGTCATGAGTTGCTTACTATAAATAGCCTCTAGCAACTCAATAAACCGTGGATTAGGCTTGCGCGATTTTTGCTTTGAAACATTGCGATCGATTTTATTTTAAAAATCGCGATTTTCGATTAAATCGTAGGTCCAAATTCCAAAGTATAAACCGGGGTAACCTGACTTGTTTCCAGAAAGTTTAAATAAATGATACAAAAATAGCACAAAATTAGAACACATTTTCATGCGCCGAATTGTTACTATCCTACGTCTATGCTTAATATATACCTTATATCCATCATCGCGGGAGTGAAATTATTAATTGGGACCGCCTAAATATTGCGCATAGTTTAATAAACATTATTGATGTTATCAAAATTTTAGATAAAATGTCGCAGAGAAAAAAATTTAAATTACATGATGTATCAACTTCCGCTTATAGCCTCCCTTTATAGGACTAGTTTAGGTCATTATAGGAGTAACGCGAAGATGTTAATATTAGAACCCGGGGAGATACTGGGCAATCCACATACATAGGACGGGAGCTTTGAGTAGGTACGAGTGTAACGGCGTAAACTCGTCCTATAGAGCAGTTTATAGTTTCTTTCAGAATGTACGATTTACATTTAAGAGTAATCAACAGAACGCACAGTTCAAAATCAAACAACCTGGAATGCTGTTGCTTTATTTTCTTTAATTTGACATGACAACTGTATCAAAAAGGAAAAATTATTACACCGCCTGAAATTGCTAACCCTAGAATTAAAAAGAATTATGTTCACTGATTGCCTAACACTCTGCAACTAAGTATATACTTGGCATTTCACCACAGACTCAGGGTCTGCAGCGAAAGAAAGAAAATTATATGGCGATTCGACGGACTAACGAGCTTGTTTTCTCAATGACAAATGTGTTACCTCGCAATTGTTAGCTTGTTTATTGTAGCGCTTTGTGTTGTGATTAGTAATTATTCGGCATGGCGGGATATAAACACAATGAACACAGGCGTGAATCGATTATAATTGTACTCATGTACAGATAAAATGCGACGGAAAAGTACCGACTTCAGATTTTTTTTTTAAATGAAATTTTTGACGATTTTCCGATTTTTCCTCAATTACATCGTAAAAATCGCGATTTAAAAAATAAATCGAACTTCACGATTAAATCGAAAAATTGTGCAAGCCTACTGTGGATCCAGTCCAATGGACTGGATCCGGGCTGCAGGCAAGATCCCCGTCCTGATCGATGCCACCGATGGACGGGGCGCATCCTCCTCGGCGGGGGTCGAAACCACAGACGGGTCTACCCTGGCTAGCCAAGCCGGAGCCTCAGACCAGTCTATTTCCGAGGATGACACACCGTGGACACGTCACCCGTTGACATGTGCACGGACCTACCAGCCACAGCCTCCCGGCTAGGAGCCGTGGCTGACACGCCAGGAACTCCGGTACCATACGGTTCCGCCACCACCCCATGGAACACACCAGTCCATGGAGTAGGCCCGCACGGAAAACCGTGCGGACCTGTAGCAGTCACGGAACCGTGGCCAGCCACGGGTGCCAACGGCACCCCATGTCTGACCGCCGGACCAGGCGAGATAGGTGAGTACGACGCCTGGCCAGGCACACGTCACTGTGTCGGTTGGCGTCAAACCAACCATCACGGGACCGGTACCCGGTACCAGATTGGCCTCAACCACGGACGGAGTCGCTGCCCTGGCTTGCATCAAGCCAGACAGATGGAGGACCGTTCTGTCCAGGATGGAATCGACCTCCATATTCTCCACCCGTGGCATCACAGGCCGCAGCAACCTCTCCTCCTCGGCCTCCTCATCTTCAGACCCCGACGAGTCGTCACTAGACGAGGAAACTGTGGACGGACGGCTCCCATGCCTGACGGACCGGCCACCGCTACTGGACCACCCAGAGGTGGCCGCAGAGAGACAGAACCCATCAGGCCGGAGCCCGACGAGACTGCCAGGGGGCTGTACGAGATGGCTCCCTCGGTGACCAGTCCAGAACCCTGTCCAAGGACAGGGTCCGAACCAAGCATGGGGAGAGACTGCCCTACAACTTTCGGCAGCAGGGACGACACCAGCGTGGGCAGAACGCTATGCAGAAAGCCCTGCATAGCCGGACCAAACCACGCCGGTGGTGCCATCTCCGCCACCTCCAGCTGTAGACGTGGAGCGCTCCCAAGGGCCGAAACGGACACTCCACGATTTAATTTTGGTCCGCCTGACCCAGCATCAGACCCAGCCAAGTCCTTCTGGGCAAGGAACTTCATCATCATATCAACGGACCACACTGCACATATATTACACCTATTGTCAAGGTTACATAACATACACCGAAAGCAGACATGGTCCTTAAACAGGACCCGGACGAACTTATGGCAATCGTCACATAATTCCCAGACTTCCAATTTCAAGGTAACTATACAGGTAAACTGATGACTACGTAAGCGTATGCCTATACCTATCTAAACATATGGGTGACATTCTGGGGCCGAACCCATTATGAGCGATATGCCAGGACATACCGACACCTATCTGAATGTGGTGAATGTGAACATACCATATTATAATGGGGCCATACGGCGAATATGTAACTACCTACGATGCGATTACTTGATGGTAGAATTGTGCAAAAGCACTAGCTCATATTGAGTTATATACATCCATATATAAAACAAATTATTACGAATCGAGAACAGACATTCTGATACCGAATATAGTAAATTGTTGGCATTTGACGACTGTCCGTGGCTACTAAATTGAATATTACGAAATTACTACGTGGTAGAAAACTCAAGATTCATTAGCGTGTTCATATCGATATCTAACCATATCGGTGAAATTATGTGGCCAAACCTATTGCAGACAGGTAATAGTAGGGCATTGAAAACCCGCAGATCTGCCAAAATTGAAACGAATTTACGCGATGAAATCGTATACTACGAAATTACTTCACGGTCGAATTTTTTTTAATTCCCAATATAACTATCGTATTCAAATCCCTCTACGTCTATGTGAGCGATGTTCTGGAGCCGACCATATTACATACAGGCAGTAGGGAACCGAAAAGCACGAAAAACCCAACATTTAAGCCAATTTTTGCCTAATAAAATTATTTCATCTAGAGTTTGTTAGATTCGGAATATACCTAGTATATTACGGCTCAAGTCTATGTGGATGAAATTATGGGGATAACCATACTACAGACAATAGGGCACTGAAAACTGAATCACCGGAGATTTAGCAAATTTTCAGTATGAAATTGTGCACTACGAAATTACTTCATGGTAACATTTTTTTAAAACCTCAATCCATTACTTCACTAGCTTATTGATATACCTATCTAACCATATGGTTGAAATTCTGTGGCCGAATTTCCTGTATACGTTCTTAACTTATCACATGCATAGGCCTACACTTTCGGTTGATTTCTGTATTCAACAATCTGCTACTATATTATTGACAGCAGTTTTGACTGGAAATTTGGAATATTGGTAGTCTATCAATACTGCTACATAATTGCATTGGCCCTACATGGATTTATTCCCATGGATGGATTACAGACAAAAGGATACTACTGATAATCACACATCCATTATTCATTCGTATCCCGCGAGTTCTCTTTCGATACGAGATCGAGAAATGTATCTCGTATGTTGGGGCCTATTAAGTAGCCGTTGACATAGCGATTTCACGATCCACAGTGTTGCTTTTACAGTATGCTACGGAGATAGACTGGGTCCCGGTCTGTCTGGTATCCGAAGTTGAGTCTGTGTAACAGTCTAGTTGTTGTGATAACGTAAGAAGATGACCGGTCATTACATTAGAGGTGTAGTTTCGAAGAAGCCAAGCCTTTATTTTTAGATGGATCCATTATTGTTAGCGAACTTTGTCTACTCTTTCGCCCTCTACAATATTATTATGCATGTTTTTCTTTTGAAATTTACCACACACATAGTACGCCTCAAGTCTGTCTGTAACAAGTCTGTAATTGTTACCCTATCTCGAATGCAACGAATGTGAATCATACTATAATACAATACGGGAAAGGTTAAACAGACATGGTACATCATCGTCGTCCTCAAAATTTATTAACCCTGTATTACCTAAATTGAGTCAAGAATAAAAAAAAAAGGTTATTGAGTAGCTATTTGCAGGCCAATATACGACTGTTTTGAAGAGTTACTATTGGAATGACTGGCTCAATTATCGAGCCAGTCATTTCAGTGGTGAATTTTCAAAAACGATCTTCTCTTGACCTGCAAATTAACATCCTCAAGATCACTGTAGAGGCCGGTTTTGGCGGCCTCCTCATGAAAGGGTTAAATACATTAAGAGAAGATGATAGGCTTACATGGGCAGTCGTTGTCGTTGCAATACTTAATACAGGTCTATGATAGCAACACGTAGGTGGGTAGGGTTGGGTGGGCTACCAGTCAAAGTATTAAAAAGATATTCGTCTTTATCTGAGATATTGAAATTTCGGTGTTAAACATTCTAAAGGATTTTGCTATAAATACACACAATTCTGCCCAAGTAAGTCACATCTTGGTGGCGGTTGCTTGAAATGACTTCCATAGGCCTAACGTTAGTCAATCGTTCACTGAATCCGGATGGTATATTAATACATTAATACCGCGCTTGCGTTGGTATCGATGGATCTCTGAGCTTCTTGACTATCAATTTCCAGAAAACTATACAGGTAAGGTGTTGACTATTTTGAAACCAATTGAACTGGGTGCTGTTGCTGCTTGTGGCAGTAACATCGCCCAGTCAAATTAGTTTCAAAATATTCACCAGCATGTTTTGTAAATAGCAAAGACATACAATTCGTTTTAAGCATTTAAGACGGACTAAATTGAGTCAGTCATGCCGTCATGATTATTACGTCATCCTATACGTCACGTCGTTGATTATGACATCATATAACGTAATATGATGGATAGACAACATGAAAATGCCCATTAGCAAGTGATATTAATTATCCTCCCTCCGTCAGAGGACGAGTACATTGTATTCAGGGCAACAATCTATGATTGGCCTTGTTAAAATATGTGAGCTATTAATATGGGTGGTCTCTTAATACAAGTGGTCCATATTGTGTGGGCCACGCATTACCAAGTGGTATTAGCCATGTAATGCTCAATTTGCTCATGACAATTTCAATAGAGAGATTCATTTCTAGGTATGCCACGCCTATTTCTAGCTAAGCTTCACCCCGTTTTGCATGTTGGAATCGATATATATATATATATATATATATATATATATATATATATATATATATATATATATATATATATATATATATAAATATATATATATATATATATATATATATATATATATATATATATATATATATATATATATATATATATATATATATATATATATATATATATATATATATATATATATATATGTATATATATATATATATATATATATGTATATATATATATATATATATATATATATATATATATATATAATATATATATATATATATATATATATATATATATATATATATATATATATATATACACCTGTGCAAAAGTTAAGCACCAGCAAAAACAATAGAACGTAGAAACATGATGGTACAACTAGGCTGCCATACTTTTTGTCCCCGCGTTAGCTGACATAATTCCAAGTACGAAATGCACATGCATGCATGACTTCACGCCGCTTGATGTCCGTGCGTGGCGGGAAACAGCACACGTGTTCAGTTATGTAAAAGTCCAGTTTGAGGTGTAGAACATTACATACAGATTTAGGCGACAAGATTAGGAATTTTGTGTTCATGACCGTGGTTTATTTGTACAGAGAGAATTAGCTCTTGATTGTGAACCGCTATGGCAAGACGAAGGTTAAGTGATCGTGTGAAATGGCAAATCATAGGCATGCATACCACTGGTATGTCATGCAGAGAGATTGGCAGACAGCTGAACATTAACCATACTGTAATCAGTCGTTTGATTGCAAAACATGGGCAAACTAACGAGGTGAAGGACAGGCCTAGATCTGGAAGACCGAAGAAGACTACTGCCCGTGATGATCGAGCCCTAGTACGCCTTGTTAGGAGATCTCCATTCACCAACAGCAGAGTGCTCAGCCAGCAATGGGAAACGCGCAATAGAGTGTCAATGTCTACCGTCAAAGGAGACTGTATGCTGCTGGCATGAAAGCTAGGAGACCTGTCAGACGTCCTCTCCTCACTGCACACCACAAAGAGGAGCGTCTGAGGTGGTGCAACGAAAGAAGACACTGGAACATGAGATCCTGGAGACGGGTACACTGGTCCGATGAAAGTCGGTTCCTGCTTCATGCCACAGATGGTCGAACTCGTGTATGGAGGTCCAGACGCACGGCGTACGACCAACGTAACATCATCGAAGAAGTTCCATTTGGTGGAGGTTCCGTTATGATATGGGGGTGCATCTCATTTGATTGTAAGCTGGATCTGTTGACTGTACCTGGAACACTAAATGGACAAAGATATCAAGATTCCATACTGGATAGAGTTGTGGTCCCTCATTTTGTAAATCATGCACCTGGAACCCACCCTATATTCATGGATGACAACGCCCGACCACATCGTGCTAGAGCTGTGCATGAATACCTCCGCCAGAATGCTATCGAAACCCTACCATGGCCAGCAAGGAGCCCTGACATGAACCCTATTGAGCATATCTGGGACATTCTGGGAAACATGGTGAGAAGGAGGGATCCTCCTGTGCAGAACCTACAGGAATTAACAGACGCACTCCATCTTGAATGGCAACGAATACCAGAATGGCGTATCAGTCGGTTGGTGACCAGCATGAGACGTCGTGTCCAGGCCGTCATCCAGGCACAAGGTGGATATACCCGGTATTAATAATGACAGTCTCAAACTCGTGCACAGATGTTAAACTTCGTTTTCAGACACCATTAATGACAATCTAGCCACGTGTGTCAACTGTAGGGCAATAGTTGTCAGTTGTGTCAACGTAACCATATTCAGCCCTCGTTTTCAAGTTCAAACAAAAACATACAGTGTTTCCCCACCATCATAATCAGCATTCCTCTAGTTGCATTATTACCTCTTGCACTAAGATGGATGGGTACATAAATGTTTATGCTATTGCTTTCTTCATAGCACATGAATATACCCTCGCATGTGCGTAAAAATAAGGTGGTGCTTAACTTTTGCACAGGTGTATATATATATATATATATATATATATATATATATATATATATATATATATATATATATATATATATATATATATATATATATATACGCTGAATAATGAATTCCCAGACTTCCAATTTCAATGTAACTATACAGGTAAGCTGATGACTATTTTGAAACTAATTTTACTGGGTGCTTTTAAAGGTTTGCTGCCTCTGGCCGCTACAATGCCTGGTCAAATTAGTTTCAAAATATTCAACACGATATTGATTAAAGCAGTAAAGACATACAATTCGTACACTTGCCGGACTAGTCAATGTTCAAGACTGAGCTCGATACACCATTCATTTACACATTTTGGATTGTGACGTCAGCCTGTATATGAAGTAATTGATTATGACGTCATATCCTTCAGTTACAGATCGAACCCAGCCATTATCATAGAAAATGTCTGTTGAATAAATAGCAAAGATATACAATTCGAACAGCGTCTAGTCAAATTAGTTTCAAAATATTCACCAGCATGTTGATTAAATAGTAAAGACGTGCAATTCGCATACTTGACTGGCTATTCACTGTTCCTGGTGGAGCCATATACGTCATTCATTACACACTTTGATTGTGACGTCCAGCTATATCTGACCTAAATAATTATGACGTCATATACAGAAAGATCCATTATCATAGAAAATGTCCTATGTCTAATTGCCGTCCAAGAGACCATTGTGGTTTTTCTTTTGCAATTTACTACTGGAATTATAGGATCGGTTATCCAACCAGTCATTCCAGTGGTAAACTTTCAAAACAAGTTCACCGGGGAGTAAGTAATGGAAATGGACATTTCTCACGATCACCGCAAGAAGCCATTTGTGGTCAGTTTGATAGAGTGCTAAAGTGGACATATAAGAGACGCCGCGAGTGGGCGTGTGCTTGAGTACTTTCATCTCCAGAAGGAATGATAAACATGTTTTGTACGCAGTCCTCCAGCAAAAGAAGAGTACTTATTTAGAGTAGTTATTTGGAGTTCCGTTGGCTGTTTATTGAAATAATTAAGTGGTCATCACCGCGGAAACTCTATTACAGTTGGACCAGAATAAATAAGAGAACTGGCCATGAATCACGCGCATAAAGGTAATAATTATGAGATATCCAGCAATCTAAAAATAGAGCCGTGTCTTCAGCGCCGAGAATTATTAGATCTCGTATCGATGGAGATCTCGCGAGACATGGCCCCACAATCCCCTTCGCGAAATGGTCACGCCTATAGGCAATTCTAGACAGCAATAAATAGAAGCGTGCCCGCTGGAGCGGGCATGCAATGAGGACTATGACAATAGGATCGATGACATTTTAACTGTGATCATATAATAATGGTGATGTTAGTGGTGATGATCTGGATGATGACATTGTGTAGAGTTGCTCTCTTCCACTCGATCGACTTTCAATACTTTTCGTACATGTTAAACTGTGAAAATAATAAAATGATAGCATAAAACGTTAATAATAGCGCTTAGTCACCTACCACCACTCCTAATGGCCTTAGGCTAAGAAATTTCGCGGAAAAGGACGCGCTAACCACAACACCACACAGCTCCACATAAAATAAAGACTGCTCCCTCTTGACCTCTGACCCCCTACGAGCAGCTCTCTATGAAAATGGGTAAGCCTTATTTGATATCGCTGCACTCAGAAATTTATACGGGGAGATACGCACAGACACAGATTTCTACTTCTTTATCATTATATATGGGTAATTAGTAGTGTATTTATAGAATGTTATCCACTTACGCAGACGGGCGTGGATTGAAAACTATGGACAATGGTGGTAGCGGTGTTTTAGGGTTTAACTTGGGCCGACTCCGCTCATAATGTGCCATTCCCTCGCGGGATTCCCTATGCTAACGGGAGCGAGAAGCAACGCTTCTATGTTTAGATTGCCTAACTAAAGGTCATTGCAGACCAGACACGAGCGATTTAATCCAGCGAATCCCGCCGGCGAAAGAAATCTTTGTCGCGCGATGTTTGCTTGCACACCGATCACGAAAATATCTTGGATACCACGCTGAAAAAAGCGTCAGAATATGTCCCTGAACACTTTTCGAACGCTCATCGATAATTCGTAAATTTCAGGTTTAAACATACATCCATTAAGATCATGGCTGATCAACAAGTATTATCTTTACCGGGAATTTTCTATGAGAACTCTGACTCGGATGATTCAGAGGAGGAAGCTATGTTGCTTTTGGCAATTGTAGAGCGTAGGAGGATGAGAAGACGCTACTGGGTACACCCAATTCTGCAGAAACGTGATGAGTGTGGAGAATATGCGAAACTTATTCAGGAGCTGCGACTTGACCCTGAGAGGTTCCACACGTACTTTAAGATGTCCAAAGAGATGTTTGACCTTCTGCTACAGCTGGTGCGTCCATTGATACAGAAGCAGACGACTCGCTACAGGAAGCCAATATCTGCAGATCAACGATTAGCTGTGTGCTTACGGTATGGTATATGTGATTGATTAAGGTCTAAATGATTTGAGGTGGAACCCTTCTTCTGCGAACGTCCTTCCCTAATTTTTTGAACTCGGCATACCTGTTGAATAACTGATATGTGTTGTGGTGCTGATGTTATAGTGTTATCTCTCACCTATGGTTCTCATAGTATATGAATCAAGCAATGAACTCGAGCTTACGCATACCATTATAGTCACTGACCTAGATAGTTGACCCGTTGACCTCAAACTGGTCTCATTCACCTTTTTGGAAATATAACCTATATGCCTAATTCGTTGTTTCTACCTATTTGCACTCTTTAGTTATGCACTGCAAACCATCCAACGAATGAATGAACGAAAGAACAAACGAATGGACAAACGGACGAACGGACGAACGGACGAATGAACCAATGAACGATGGATGGATAGATGGATGACAATATGGAATGATGGACGGAATATAGGTTTGTGATTAAATCATTGTTGTTGTTTTTTACTTGCCTTATAGGTTTCTTGGCACAGGTGATTCCTTTACAACCATAGGTTTCAGCTTCCGGATGGGTATTACCACCGTCGGTATTATCGTAGAGGACACCTCTGAAGCTTTGTGGAATTGTCTTAAAGACACATACATGCCATTCCCTACGGAAGAATCGTGGACAAAGATTTCTGCCCGATTTGAACGTGTGTGGAATTTCCCTAATTGTATCGGAGCGCTGGATGGGAAACATGTGGCGATTCAAGCTCCACCGAATTCTGGTTCCCTCCCTCCCTCCCTCTCTCCCTCCCTCTCCCCCCCCTCTCTCTCTCTCTCTCTCTCTCTCTCTCTCTCTCTCTCTCGTGCGTGCTTACTGTCTGCTTGCAGTGTGTGGATGTAGAAACTGCATCATCTTCCAATACTTCCATTTGATGGGTTGTTTGCTGCCCTGGCCGCTAGTCGTCTTGTCATTATCTTTCAGTTTCTTAAACGCGTCTCTTAGGTTCTTCCAAATTTTCATGAGATCGTCAACTGTGGTAAAATAAAAGAAATAGGTACTGTTAATTAATGTCAGGATGCAAATAAATATGATGATATCCTTCAAGTGTAGATCTGTCCATCCATCCATCCATCCATCCATCCATCCATCCACCCATTCGTCCATCCACCCATCCGTCCGTCCATCAATCAATCAATCAATCAATCAATCAATCAATCAATCAATCAATCAATCAATCAAGCAAGCAAGCAAGCATGCAAGCAAGCAAGCAATCAAGCAATTAACCTGCCCATCCGCATGTTCACCCGCCTGTCCCTCTGCTGTCTCTCTTATGAGTTTAGTGCATGAGAGGGGGGGGGGGGGGTGTAATGGGCGTGTATTGAGTGATAACTATGTGGTGACTTGAATGATAGTACTCTATTGATCTGTAGAGTGATGGATGTGTGGATGGGTTTGCTGCTTGAATTATGTATTATCTAAACTGCATTTGAGTGATTCTGTACATTTTATACATAATATATTATATAAATGAAACATACCATTCATATCCACGTTTGTGTCTATAGAACGCCATGCATTCTGTCTCTCGGTACTAATTTTGTAGTTTGGGAGAGCCTTATTATATAAAATCTCCCTTTGTTGAACTTCTATGATTAACTTTTCTTTTATACATGTTGATTTTGATATTTTCGTTGATTTCGGCATCTTTACCCTACAAGTGGAATTCGATGTGATGATCTAAAATGTTAAAATGCTTTATCCACATACTTGATCCTCAAATGCATGTTTGCTTTATGTCACCTCTCTATACCGACCAACTGCGTTGAAACGGCTGGGATGGCGATTAATTTCGACTGGTGGTCCTAAGACCACCCATTTTAAAGAACCACCCACCACCCTGTGATGTCAAAAGATAGTATGTATCGTGAGAGCCTTATGTAATATTGAAATAATTGCTTTGTTAGCTATCTTTATCGCTTCATAGTGCAGTCGGTATAGACAGGTTTCCCCCGACGTACACGATTTTTCACTGGGCGATTTATTGAGCGAATCGACAAAAATAGAATCAGAGCGATTGTACAACTTCGCTCGCCCGAGCGAGCTGAGCGCAGAATACTCACCGCGCTTGGTGTGCATGTTCCGATTGAGAAAGCTGGGTGGTATTTTTTTTTCTCGCACCGCTTAAAAAATTTGCGCGTCAAATCGTGTCTGGTCTGTACAGAACGATCAGGAGCAACATTGGGGAGGGTAGGGGCCTCCACAACCTTCCTGGCTTTCTTAGCCGGCGGCGGCTGGGAAAACCCAGATGAAGCAGAAGTCGCAGTAGGCTTAGCTTTCACCTTGCCTTTCTGCTTCTTCTGCTTCTTTGAAGATTGCACAGCTAACGGTTTCCCTACAGCCCTTAGTGCGTGCGCTTACCGCACTAGCTCCAGCTGTAGGTTTACCGCCAACCGATTCTGTGCAATGCTGGCAGTGTCCTCTAGGACACACTCTAGGGCCCGCGCCTGGCCACCGAAGATGCTAGGCCCTGTCAGGGGTGTCCCAAGAAGACGCTCCCTGACTGCCGTAGCCGGACGCATATGGTCAAGAACCATTTGCCTCCTGGACTTTGTCACACGCGCCTGAACCCTTGCCAGCGCGTCCATAGACAGCACCAAGCCGTCATTGACGCACGAAAGCACCACAGGTGGCACAGGGTGGCCTGCCCCCGCGTCAGCCCACACCGACTGAAGAAGGTGATACGAGTGGTTGACAGCACTCATAGCTGCCCTCACACCCTCATCGCATAGGGACAGGACTTCATCCTGGTGTTCCTGGGACTTGTCCACAAGTGCCGGACCGGGGCCACCCGCTCCAGCACTCTGAATACCCAGAACCCATCGGTCATCCTCTGTGACCGATGGTACCACACCATACCTGTCGTATTCCCCCCGTGGAATAAGACACCTCGCCCGCACCTTCCTGGAGGCCACAGGGAGCTGGCCCTTCGTCATGAGCTGCTTACCATAAATAGCCTCAAGCAACTCGATGAACCGTGGATCCAGTCCAACAGACTGGATCCGGGCCGCGGGCAAGATCCCCGTCCTAATCGATGCAACCGACGGATGGGGCGCATCCTCCTCGGCCGTGGCCGAAACCACAGACGGGTCAACCCTGGCTAGCCAAGCCAGAGCATCCGACCAGTCTACTTCCGAGTAAGACACACCCGTGAACACGTCACCCATTGACACGTTCACAGGCCTGCCAGCCACGGCCTCCCGGCAAGGAGCCGCGGCTGACACGCCAGGCACTCTGGTACCAAACGGTTCCGCCGCCACGCCATGAAACACACCAGTCCATGGGGTAGGCCCGCACGGAAAACCGTGCGGACCCATAGCAGATGCGGAACCGTGGCCAGACACAGGCGCCAACAGCACCCCACGTCTGACCGCCGGACCAGGCGAGATAGGTGAGTACCACGCCTGGCCCGGCACACCCGTCACAGTGTCGGCTGGCATCAAACCAACCGTCATGGGACCCATGCCTGGTATCAGATTGGCCTCAACCACGGGCGGAGCCGCTGCCCTGGCTTGCGCCAAGCCAGACAGATGGAGGACGGTTCCGTCCAGGACGGAATCGACCTCCATATTCTCCACCCGTGGCATCACAGGCCGCAGCTACCTCTCCTCCTCGGCCTCCTCGTCTTCAGACTCCGAAGAGTCGTCACTAGACGAGGAAACCATGGAGCCGTCCTGGCGGACGGCTCCCATGCCTGACGGACCGGCCACCGCTACTGGACCACCCGGAGGTGGCCGCAGAGAGACAGAACCCATCAGGCCGGAGCCCGACGGGACTGCCAGGGGGCCGTACGAGACGGCTCCCTCGGTGACCAGTCCAGAACCCTGTCCAAGGACAGGGTCCATACCAAGCATGGGGAGAAACTGCCCCCCAACCTTCGGCAGCAGGGACGACACCAGTGTGGGCAGAACGCTATGCAGAAAGCCCTGCATAGCCGGACCGAACCACGCCGGCGGTGCCATCTCCACCGCCTCCAGCTGGGGATGTGGAGCTCCCCCACCGGCTGAACCATACGCTCCATGATTTAACTTCGAACCGCCTGACCCCGCGTCAGACCCAGCCACATCCTTCTGGGCAAGGAACTTTAACATCATATCCGCGGACCACACTGCACACACATTACACCTACTATCAAGGTTACATGGAGTACATCTAAAGCAGACATGGTCCTTAAATAGGACCCGGACGAACTTGTGGCACTCGTCACATGATGGCGGGGCTTGCTTGGCCTATAAATAAGCACAAACCTACAATAAGGAAGCGGAACAAGACACGGATGGAAGGCAGACAAATAATTTTCAAATAATTTGACCGTAAATTAACTGTAACCCCTCCCGCACCCCACCCCACATCCTTACAGCAAAGATCGCATTGATTATGACGACAGGAACGAAGCGGGCATAAATACACCCATAATTGATCCTCCAGGATGTATAACGGAACCAGGAATCATATCGCATAGCATTCGGGGGTATATTTACCAATCAATATAAATTATACTCCTAACGAAAGCCAAAACGATATGTGAAGAAACAACAAAATGTAAACAAACTGCTGTAGCACACGGTAAAACCGCAGACCACACATCTAATCAAGAATTTTGAAACCACCGATCATTGGAAACAGATCGCGATAACACGCAAAACTTGACCATTCCAAAGTTTTCTGGTACCATTTTTAGTACGCAGCACCCAGAACAAGATGCGCGAATTAATGAAAAAATTTTCTTCACATAAACATCCGAGCCCACGGGTGTGACGTCACCTGCTCGGATCTTACGGAGAACGACGTCAGCCGATATTCGTGTTACAAATACCGTAGCAAACACCTATTTTCATATCTGCCGATCGCCTGTTGGGGTTTAAAGAAGGCGATCATCCGGCATATCGCGTTGTTAACACACGTCCCAGATTCTTTGGGGTCAGAAATTGGAACATGCGACACAACGAAATTTAGAGACCTAAGTCTTTTAACTATGGAATAATAAGGAAATATACGACCTGGTTATCCTCGGCGGTATCCATATTATCCAATTATCCTTGCAAGAGAATCACTAGCTATCACAATCACAGACACAAAGACTTAGATTTATTCCTTAATCTCTCCACTGCGAAAAGCATGTATAGCTCTTGTTGCTATGCAAACAAGAATGAGCTCTATGGTAGACGGGTACTCGGCAGTTGGGAGCCGAGTACCCGGTTCCAAGGAGTCGGTAAAGCTTTCTAAGTCTATAGTCCTAGAGCCAGCTGTCAGGGCCAGCTGTATATCAGAAGTAACAGAATGGTGAGTATTGATCGAAGGAGAATCAGTGTAGTCCAGGGAATCTTGTTAAACACGTGTGGCAAAAGGCATGAATCGTTAGAGAATGATGTTAAAGCAAGAATACTTTTTGCATGTGACCTATGTGCTGTTAAAGCCAAATATCATCGTCAATGTATGCAAGAATTCATCTTTTGTAGAAACATCAGTTCGTGTGGTGCTTCTGGAAGTACTGCCCGGAACATTGATGAAATGAATGATGTGGGATTTAACCATCTATGCAATTGGCTAACAGCACCAGAACAGCACCAGCGCCAGTTCACTTTACACGACCTTCGTACGCAATTGACCACCTACTTGCCCAAATGGTGTACCCGCATATAGCATAAAGCACGTCCAGCGTCGTCTGCTCGGCCGATTTGGGACAGATGTGATAATATCCCAGGTTAAAGGCAAGACAAGCGTGGTCACATTGACTGATAGAGAATCTTCTATCATACACGAATCATATGCAGCATCAACCAGTGACGAGAATGATGAAACTATGCGACTTGTTAGACTGGTGGGATCTATAATTAATCAAACAATTAAAGATATTGATCAACCATCAGATGTGTATCCAGAACCGTCCAGTTTAGACCTTGAAAAGCTTGAAATCGAGGTGCCAGATGCATTGAAACATCTTATTTCATGTATCTATTCTGAACCTAGTAGTGAATCTGCCAAGTTGAAAAATAAACTTAAGATGGTATCTGTATGTCATGTTATCATGCAAGCTGTTACTGCCGATGATGCCATTGATATTGGTCGAAGAATTCATGAGAAGTTAAATGAGAAAAGGTTTGGCGACATTACGCTAAAGAAAGCAGATCAAGCTGTAACATTTGCTGTCATGCGAAAGGTAGTTAAAGTAGGAAATGAAGATGTCCATATGTCTTCCCAGGAGCTGTGCCATCGCTTAATGTCAACTGCATCTGTTTCAGGACCTCCAGACAAAGCGATCTTTGAATACGAGCTTTCAACGGTATGTCCCACCCTCTTCCACGACGACGGAACTATGAGGAAATCGCAAAAGTCACAACTGCCGAAGTATATAATTGAAATGAACACATCAATGCTACAGCAAGAGACAACAGAGCCAGCTGCAAGAGTATTTGATGGCTGCACACTTTTGCATCGGATACCATGGCCTAAGGTTGGAACAATGGCGACCGTTTGTAGTTCATTCGTAGCATCAGTAGTACATTATCAGAGGCTTGATGCGCCTGTATGCGTTATATTTGATAACTATCAAACTGAGACCACACAAGATCAAGAACAGAAGCGACGACGGCTTAATCAAGTTGGCGCTCCTGATGTAGCTGTTCAAGACAACACACCTGTTCCAGGAAACAAAACTGGATTTCTATCAAACAAACGCAACAAGCAGAATACCATAAATCTGCTGGCAAAACATTTATCAGATGCAGGTGTTGAGGTGGTACATGCAGTAGATGAAGGCGATGCTGATGTGGTGATTGTAAGGAGAGCATTAGAATTGGCAGGAACTGAAAGAACAACGATAGTTGTTGCTGACGATACAGACATATTGATCTTACTCCTCTATCATGCAAGCACCTCTGCAAATATTTTCCTACAAACAAAGCAACATAAGCTATGCATCAAAGTGGCCACAGAGATCTTAGGCAAGGAATTGTGTATGTGCCTGCCATTCGTCCATAGTATGTCTGGATGTGACACGACATCAGCTTTATATGGCATGGGCAAAGTAAAGCATATGAAAATGATCCAATCTTCACCAACCCTCAGACAAGATGTACTTGCATTTGGCGACATCTCCAGATCAAAGGCGGATATAATGGTTATTGGTGAAAAGTACATTAAGTCTTTGTATAGTGCTGGATCAAGAAGTCCTGGCTTAGACAATCTCAGATACATGACTGCCATCTCTCCTAAGCATGTACCAGTTGAAAGGATGCCACCCACACGTAGGGCAGCAAACTTCCATAGCCTTCGGGTTCATCTCCAAGCAAGCACATGGCTTCACCTAAAAACTGTGTTAAAGAAAGAAGAGTATGGTTATGCAGTAGAACAAGGATCAGTGACGGCGATCATTACGGACAAGTCAGCAGCGCCTCCGGAGCTACTTCTAAATATAAGGTGCCAGTGTAAAAGCAGCACACGTCTGTGTTCCTCGTGTGGTTGCTCCAAGAAAGCTGTAGCATACATTGTAAATGTGAAGGTCACTGCCTTAACAGCTCGAAATTTGAAAGTGAAAATGCATAGACAAATTTCAGCCATTCTGCCTGTTCGCTGTGTTTCACAACAGTCGCTCAGTTTGCAATCAAATTTATAGTTTATCAAGTGATTTTGATGATGACATACTGTACAACTCTTACCAAAACACGGGATTTTAGAGTCAAAATACATATTACCTGGTTATTGGTCATCGCCTTGGCGGCCATTTTGAATTTCCTCTAAAAACATATTTCCCCATGTGTGAATTTTGGAGAATTTTTCTGGGATGTATTTTGGGCCATACCGAAGTGATTAAAACAAAGATTTGTCTGTTATGCAAAATGTCCGGGTCCATGTCAATTTCTACTGTACTATTTGCCGCTATCGGTCTGCGAAAGAAAGTCACCTGCTTGGTTATGTCATCCTTGACTAATGCAAGAATATCGTAAAATTGCTGAGGCACCATACGAAAATAGATGAAAAATATGAGAACAATGTCTTTACTAAATGGTGATACTCGCCATATTGCTTTCTCTCTTGTAAGATATCATGTACCCAGTAATTGTGGTGCCTTTTATTTAATCTGCGTCTCTTGATATATGTGTAGAGAGCCAAAATCTCAGAGTCACTGTCTGAATCTGTCGTGTCTGCCATCTTGCACAAACTACAAGTTTCCAAAGGTCGCTATTAGCACATGTGTAAGATTTCATAAAACGGAAAAGTGGGAATAGACCTGACTCCACTACAGCGGATTACCGTGGCGGCAAACCCGCTACGATTTACCGCAGCGGAAATCCGCAGCGGTCTGAACGCGATATATTGTTTCCATTAGAGCGGGAAATCGTACAACTGTACCGAATCGCTTTTTGCATGTCATTCATTTGATAATTCAAGAGCCTTCATATCAACATGGCTGACGCAGCAAAAGGTTGTCAGATTTTTCGCAGAATAACCCGCGGGCTTTCTGTTTTGTTAGCTAAAGCTGCGTTTACCTGTATTCGGGTAAAGATTTATTGTAAATACACTGGTTCTTCTCAATTTTGTAAACCAAACTTTCTACGTTGTCTGTCATTTTACTAAATGAATGTACATGTAGTCAGGCTTTTTTCTGTCATCTATATCAAAGCTATGATGTCATCGCTAATTATGATATTTCATTGGTTGATGATATACAAAACCGCGTCGGAATACCGCTCAGATTGCTATTTTGGCATTCCAAATTTAATGCCTGGCGGAGCCGCAGCGTGGATATTGAGTGGTTTTCACAGCGCCGCCCTAGTGGAATCAGTTCTATAGAATTTCATTAATCCAATCTCACGCGGTTTATCGTCGCGGTTTCCGCGACGGTAATCCACTGTAATGGAACCAGGCCTTTACAGTTACGACCGCCCTCGGAAGTTATCGCAACACGAACAGATATTATTTATCGGTTGATTATTTTTAATACATCCGTAACATACAAACCGATATCTATATATCTAACATCTATTTACAAAATAAAACTTATTAAATCGGGCCTGTAATGCATCATAAAAGATGGCAGCCGTCGTAGACATTTTTCAGAACGTAGACATTTCTCAACCTATTCCAACAGTTTCTGGTTCGTGAGCGAACCAGGCGATAATGACTAATGGGAAACGACCAAGTAATATAAAGATATAAAGCACAATTAATGGACGTAGTTACCGCCCTTGAATCAAATCGACGGTTCACGTTATATATATACTGAACCAAAAAGGTTTAGCAACACTGAGAATATTACTGTATAAATGTTATTTAACAAAAAACAATAAATTGATTCAAATATATTATTTTATTGATAGGTCATTTTCCAATTTGAACAACAGTCTCTTGTTACTGTAATGCTAGCATCGCGCCTTTAACACGGCATCATTCAACGGAAGGGTCCAATTTAAATACTGACACTGAGCTGTCAATACCGGTTGTGACCTCCGCGCGCATTAACCACCGCCGTACATCGCTTTCTCATGCTTCGAATTAAGCATCTGATGTCACCAAGAGGAATCGCATTCCATTCCTGGAGCAGTGCAGCTTCCAGCTCCCGCACGTTGTGAAGATGTGGATGGGTCTCACGCACCATACGGCCAATAATGCCCCACACGTGTTCGATAGGAGACAGGTCCGGTGATCGCGCCGGCCAGTCCAACACCGGAACATTGTTAGCCTCAAGGAAATCACTGGTGACCCTAACTGAATGAGGACGGGCGTTGTCTTGCTGGAACATAAAGTCTGCATGATGCTGCATAAAAGGGATGACAACAGGGGCGACAACTTCTTCACAGTAACGTTGAGCCGTTAAATTTCCGCGAATCACAATAAGATCTGTTTTGCCATTTTCATGGATTCCAGCCCACACCATGACACTGCCGCCATCGAATCTGTCGTGCTGAATGATGTTGGCTGCATCATACCGTTCTCATAAACGTCGCCAAACCCGTTGCCTACCATCCGCCACATCCACACAAAACCTCGACTCATCACTGAACAAAACGTGGCTCCATTGTTGAGCACGCCATCACTGATGAGTTCTTGCCCATGCAAACCGATTCTCGATGTGACGCTCTGTAAGCGGAACAGCAACAAGTGGATGACGGGCATGCAGTCCAGCATCATGGAGTCTGTTTCGCACAGTTTGTGCATGCCCAATAGTATTTGCCAGTAGCGGTGTGCAAATTACGGGACAGCCGCGGCGCAGTCTCAAACCTGTGACGTCGTGATGGCGTCACTAAGTAGCGGTCTTCTCGTGGTGTTGTTGCTCTCGGTCTGCCAGATCGTGGTCGGTCATTAACATGTCCAGTTTCCTTCTCACGTTGGCGGAGACGGGAAATGGTTGAGGCGTGAAGATTAAAATGTCGAGCCACAGCGCGAACGCTCTGCCCAGCAGCGAGTCTTCCCATTGCTTCATGGCGCTGATCTTCGGGTAGCCCTGGGCGGCGGCCCATGTTCGGTAGGGTAAACTTTTAAGCGTTTTCTGTTAACGTTCGTTATCTGCTTTTGCAATATGGAGAATTTTTGCCTTCGCTACCCGCCAATGTGGGCCAGTGCATGAAAAATGCATTTTCACATGCAGTTAGCGTGCTGCCGAGAAATGCAAGAAATGATTTGCATTTCTTCATGATCAGCGAGACATTACGTTGACGAAACATGCCTGCAAATATGGTTATAAATGGACGCATAGTTTTAATACAACAAACCAATCTTCACTGTTACTAAACTTTTTTGGCTCAGTATATATATCCACCAATTGGAGCACTAATTCCATCTACACCAGTGTTTGCCACATACGCTGGAGCGCAACCATGTCTGACACCAGTCGAAGTTGGTGTTCCCACTGACTGGTAATATCCTGTAAGTGGCTTCAAAACATGGCTAGTTTCAAGCTCCGCTAGTGTGGAATTATTACTGACAGTCTCTGGCTTTATTTTAACATCCACCCACCTAGCATTTGCAATGTTTAATCTATCAGCGCTAGCTTGGTTTTGTGATGCTGCTGCATCTGTATATCCAGCTAGCAACTGCGCCATTGCGGCCATTGTTGCCTCAACCTCTAAGGCAGTAATAATGGCTTCTAGGCCTTCTCTTGCCTGCTCCTGTGAGTCGGCCATAGGTGGACTGCAAGGCCTGCCATGTGCATTAACTTGTAGTGTGTTTTGCTCATGGTTACCTAGGCCAAATCGTCTCAGGCTTGGCGAAGAAGAGCTCTGTTCGTGGGCGCTGTATATATGGGTGCTCAGACCCAAACTATCATTACTATTGCCTATAAAGCGTTCATGATCTATTGAAAATGATTCATTGACGCTCATGCCTGCCTGTGGATATACTAGAATATTTGTCTGCTCCATGGCAGTCGGCGGTGCTTCAAAACTATTTATCGAGGGACCAATACACGTCTCATTGGTGTCGCAAATACTTCCCGCTTCATGCTGTGTTTCAGCCTTTGGCTGAGGTGTTATTCCATACACAGATACAGTGTTCCTGTGAGGCTCCAGATTCAAATTCGTACTACTGGCGTTGGTAATACTCACTGGGTGCACATCACTGGTCAACTGCAGAATGTTAAGCCTTGATGCAAGCTGTTGTACTTTCCGTGACAACGCATGCAGTGGATTGAACTGGCCTTCCATAGTGTAGGTAATCTTTCTCGTACACACACACGTACAGGGCCAAAATACAAGCAGAATATGGTGTTTCTGCAGCCTCTGAGATGTACAAAAACACTGTTCAAGGGACGTCACTCTGCGTGGTAATTTGTTGTTGGTTATACGAGTTGTCCTTGTAATATATATATATATATATATATATATATATATATATATATATATATATATATATATATATATATATATATATATATATATATATATATATATATATATATATATATATATATATATATATATATATATATATATCATATAGCCTATTCTTATCGCTAGGGTTACTTTTGGAGCTTCATGGCGTAGTAAACTACGTCATTATGATTGTGACGTCAGCCTACATGTGACATAATTGCTTATGACGTCATATACTTGAGTGACGGATAGGTCACTGAATCAATGTACAGTTCTGGTAGGCTTGGCAATGGCGGATTCCAGTTTATCCATCAATCATATGACGTTATAATCAACTACGTGATGTGTAGACTAATGAATGACGTAGCTAAGTTCGTCACGAACGCATAATTGATGACGTACTAAGCGTTGTTGTACGAATTGTATGACTTTCTTGTTTAATAAACATGCTGTAGAATATTCCATAGGCAGGAACAGCACCCAGTCAAATTAATTTAAGAATATTCAACAGCTTACCTGGATAGCTGACTGGAACTTGAGATTCAGGGAGTGCAGGGATCGATCGAATAGCTAAAACTGGATTACTCCATTGGGGGGTCAATCATGGGAGCTAATTCGGCTATTAAGACGCGTTTGTCTTGTACAACATGAGACGGGTTATTTCCCTTTAATTATTGATCAGCGACCGCAAAAATAGATTCAGATAACAATTATTCTTAAACTGTTCATGATTTCAAAACAAGAAAATAAACACGATAAATCTGTTGAATGTTTTGAATCTAATTTGACTGGAAAATGCTGAATAGGGCGTGGGGCAGGGACGGGTTTTTTTACCCCTCACCAGGGACGTGTGACCGGCAGAGCAACACCCCCCCCCCACCCCCACCTCGTGGTTGAAAATTCTGAATTTTAGATGCACTGACAGGCTTTCTTTCTACTGCAATCTGAGGATTAACCCCTTAGTGAGTAAATTTTGTCAAAAATTAAAAAATTATTTGCTTATCGAATGTCTACTTGCAAGCCAAGTACAGAGTATTTTTGAAAATTGACCACTGGAATGACTGGCTCGGTTACCGAGCCAGCCATTCCAGTGGTCAATCTTCAAAAATAGCCTTTACTTGGCCTGCCAATGGACATTTCTCAAGACTACTGCAGAGGCCGGTTTGGGCCGGCTTCGTCATAAAAGAGTTAACCCTTTCAACGAATAAAGATATTGTGACTTCCTTACAATGGTTAACATCTTATGTTGAATATTTTGACATCAATTTGCCTGAAAGCCGTTGCTGCCTTAGGCATGCCGATCTATGAATATCTCGTAAAGTACTAGTCCGCGTTGGCTCAATATTTTAACACATGAAGGGTTGTTGTGATCCATAGAAAATCCGGCAAAAACGTGATGATGAGAGTCTGTAAGTTTTAATTGCTTGTGTATTTCTTTTGTAACATTCGGGCACAAGTTCAAGTTTTAAACAAAGTGTATGAGGTAAGAATACACAATTGTACAATCGTCGTCGTCGTCGTCGTAGTCGTCATCGTCGCCGCACATTATCATCATCATCATTTTATTATCATCATCACCTCCAAATCAAATTAGTTTCTAAATATTCAACGGGATATTCCTTACATCGTAAATGGTTTGTTTAAGAGTAAAACGGCCAAGCTGATGATGACGAACGCAATGACAACGACGACGACAGAGATAATTATGAATTTCACGAATTGGCCATTCACCATTGGAAGCAACAGAGTCCAGTCAAATTAGCTTCAAAATATTCAGCATCATACTTTTTATATGGTAGGCCAAAACGATTTTTCTTTTATATATCTTGAACGGTTACTATAAAGAATGCGCTGGGTGACCCTCCCAAAACTGTAGGCTAACTTCACCATAATTATGGCGAATGCCAAGATGGCCGCCAAAAGTATTAAATGTTCAGTATTTACGTCATTCCTTGGCCCAAAATGACCAATAAGGTGTCCAATTATAGGTGTTCTGCGATGGGGAATTCAATAGAATCATGTAAAATCGTCTCATATACCAATCTAAAACAGCAGGTGAAGTTCGTGGCCAAATTCCAAAAGTCTACGCCATTATTTACTAAAATTCAGTAGGCCTAGCTGTATAATATAGGCGGCTGTTACAGCCGCCTATATTATACAGGTTTTACCCCTCACCAGGGACGTGTGGCCAGCGGAGTACAACACCCCCACCCCACCACCCCCACCCACCCCCATCCGGGGTCGAAATTTTTGAAATTTAGATACACTAACAAGCTTTCTCCTGTAATCTGAGTATTACCGGATTTCAGTACCAGAAGTGGCGGAACTCAAAACGGGCCATTTCTCAGTCACCTGCAGTGGAAGAAATATTATGTTTAACATCATAGAATACTAGTGACAGGATTAATTAGACACACCCTCCCTCCCATCACCGCACTCAATAATGCATAGCACGGACTACACAATTTATACCGAGTGTGCGCGCATAAGTGCGTGAGTACATGAACGAACGAACGGGCAAACGAACGAAGGTACGAATGAAAAAACGAAGCAAGGAACGAACGAACAAAGCAAAGGAACGAGCGAGCGAGCGAGCGAGCGAACGAAAGAACGAATTCGCAGTCCACGTTGTCAGTGACCGCTGTGACTAATTATCACCTTCTTTAAATGTGTGTGTGTGTGTGTGTGTGTGTGTGTGTGTGTGTGTGTGTGTGTGTGTGTGTGTGTGTGTGTGTGTGTGTGTGTGTGTGTGTGTGTGTGTGTGTGTGTGTGTGTGTGTGTGTGTGTGTGTGTGTGTGTGTGTGTGTGTGTGTGTGTGTGTGTGTGTGTGTGTGTGTGTGTGTGTGTGTGTGTGTGTGTGTGTGTGTGTGTGTGTGTGTGTGTGTGTGTGTGTGTGTGTGTGTGTGTGTGTGTGTGTGTGTGTGTGTGTGTGTGTGTGTGTGTGTGTGTGTGTGTGTGTGTGTGTGTGTGTGTGTGTGTGTGTGTGTGTGTGTGTGTGTGTGTGTGTGTGTGTGTGTGTGTGTGTGTGTGTGTGTGTGTGTGTGTGTGTGTGTGTGTGTGTGTGTGTGTGTGTGTGTGTGTGTGTGTGTGTGTGTGTGTGTGTGTGTGTGTGTGTGTGTGTGTGTGTGTGTGTGTGTGTGTGTGTGTGTGTGTGTGTGTGTGTGTGTGTGTGTGTGTGTGTGTGTGTGTGTGTGTGTGTGTGTGTGTGTGTGTGTGTGTGTGTGTGTGTGTGTGTGTGTGTGTGTGTGTGTGTGTGTGTGTGTGTGTGTGTGTGTGTGTGTGTGTGTGTGTGTGTGTGTGTGTGTGTGTGTGTGTGTGTGTGTGTGTGTGTGTGTGTGTGTGTGTGTGTGTGTGTGTGTGTGTGTGTGTGTGCATACGTATAAGCTACATGCTATGTGCTATGTACTACGTGTCATAGCATCATCATCATAGCAGCTCTCATCCCCTATGGTATGTAAACTGTCTCCTATTGTATGTCAGGGGGTCCATCGACTCATAGGCTGTGCCTTTGATGGACTGCCCATTTTCGATCTATATATATGTAAAATATGGTATGAAATGAACAACTTTGTGCCCGATGGAATATGTCGTCTGCAAAAAGTCAGCAAGTAAGACTTAGTATTAAACATCACCCACAATTCATGAACCGAAATAACGACTGCAACACAAATACGCTCATTATCGTCAGGATTGTCCAGATTTATCCTCACCACCGTCATTGTTGTTGTTATTGTTATCGTTGATAATGACGTTGATGATGATGATGATGATGATGATGATGATGATGTTGTTGTTGTTGTTGCTGTTGTTGAACTGTTATTGCTGTTGCTGTTGGAGGGAGGAAGGGAAGAAGAGAGGGATGGAGGGAGGGAGGAACGGAGGGAGAGCGGGACGGTGAGGATGGTGAGAGAAAGATAGAGTGAGCGCGCGCACGCGAGAGAGAGAGAGAGAGAGAGAGAGAGAGAGAGAGGTGTGACGGAGCGAGGGAGGGAGCGAGGGATGGAGAGAGAGAGAGAGAGAGAGAGAGAGAGAGAGAGGGGGGGTAGGGAGGGAGGGAGGGAGACGGGGATGGAGGGAGGGAGGGAGTTAGTGAGAAAGAGAGAGAGAGAGAGAGAGAGAGAGAGAGAGAGAGAGAGAGAGAGGCGAGGGTAGGAGTGAGTGAGTGAGTGAGGGAGAGAGAGGTGAGGGTAGGAGGGAGAGGGAGAGAGAGTTTTAAATTATATCTTCAAAAAATTAACTAGAAAACTAACGATCCATTAATTGGCTGCTGCGTGGAGTGAAGGTGTATACGAGACATCTTAATTACATTATACCTATACGCAATATCCATGGAAACCTTAATGTCATTAATGACCTTTAATGTTATCATTCATTGATTATTAATATTTTTTTTCATAACTTAAACTTCGTCTGCTGTGTAGAGATAAGATAATAACGCGCACTGCCTGGAATTATTCTAGAAAACTTTTAACTCTTAACACTAAATATCCATCCGCAACACTAAAAAATGAATAACATAAAGTATTATGCTGACTCTACATTCATTCGTTCTTTCAATTTACCTTTCCAGAGTATCCATCCGTCATCAGACCTCAAATGACGTCATAATCAGCTCAGCGCGCGTATGATGACGTCTTAATCATTACGTCACAAAGGGTTCCATATAGACCGTCACCAAATCTCAAAGACTCCGACACGTTGTATGAATTGTATGTCTTTGTAATTGTGTGCTTTTAGGCAGCAACAGCACCGAGTCAAATTAGTTTCAAAGTATTCAACAGCTTACCTGTATAGTTTTCTTGAAATAGATAGTCAGGGAGTTCAGAGATCTATCGATCCGAACACGAGCGATGTGTGGGTGGAGCTTAGCTAGAGATGGGCGGGGCAAGGCTAAAAATGGAAAAGTCCATTGGTTTGTTCGCCACTGACAGCTGTGTGTATTTGAGTCATTTCAGTATATAAAAATAGTATTTTTTAATTATTTATGAAAGTCTCATAATCTGCAATAGAATATAGATTGTAATCTAGAAATACTATTGCTCATGTGAGTCTCCTTATGCGTCCGTTGTTAATAGAATTTCTCATTCGTATCTCGCAAGATCTCCTTCGATACGAGATCGAGAATAGTACCTCGTATGTATTGAGTAGGCATTTAGTCTAGTGGGAAGAAAGGGATATCGTGCACCCCCACCCCCGGAAATCAACTTTTAATCAACATTTCAAGATCATGAAAATTACGTAGAAAACGATAAGCTATATTAAAAGGTTGTCCGGATGTCCCATTACTCCCACATACCATTTTCGGGCTCCCAAACTCCCCGGATGGGGCTCCTAAGGCTCCAAAAGAGGATGCACCTACATAGTCGAATGACACACTTTCTAAGTGGGGGGGGGGGGCGTTCTGAGGTTGGTGAGTCCGAAAATGGTTGTATTTTTATGATCAGACGTCATGGTCACGTGAGAATGAGCAATTCAAAGTCATTTTAGGTCATTTCATCCCGAAAATTGAGATTTTAAGCCAAACTCGTCTATGTACTTGGATCATACTGTTTATAAGGGCTTTTGAAGGCAAAGATCTTAGAAAATGGTGCTATTCTAAGGTTGTATTATTATTATTATTATTATTATTATTATTATTATTATTATTAATTTACATATAAGCGATGGTGGTAAAGGCAGGGCATTAACCCACTATGCCCAAAAAAACATGACTGGACCATTGATCTTGCAGCCCCCAAACATTCTCTGCCTACACACATCCATCATGTGCTATCCATGTCTGATCATAGTCCTTTTATATCCCTCATTAAAATCAAAGGAACTGCAATTGTAAAACTCTAGCAGCGTCATAAGATCCACGACCGAGGACTATGCTAGTTCCTTGACTCCCCATCTCGTATGCAAATAGTATGCGACCGGATCCCCGAAACGCTCCCCACTGACGTGGAAAGTGCTGTGTATCACTGCCAGTATTATCAACGCTTTACTGGCAACCTCTATTTCCTGGGAGATGATACAGAACCAGAAGCATCAACCTCCCAATGGCATCACTTCTCTCATAAATCATCTTCCGGCAGTTCCGAAGAACCCATCTTCCCACAAAAGTGAATTTTCTGTGGGAAGGTAGAGATCAAAGGTGGAGACTGCAAAACTTTGCGAACTGAAGACCTCTCATCTTGGTAGAACAAAAATGCATGGGAGCAAATCAAATCACGGACCGAGAAAATGGACCTAGTTCGACATCATCGACTGGTGAAAGACACAGACCACTTGGCTGTTGAGGCCAAGCACCATCCATCATGCTTGAGATCTTTCCTCGCAGTATTCGCCAACTATGAGCTGCAGCGCTGAAAGAGCATTCTCATGTGTTAGCTAGCTGCCCAGGAGAAGGCACTCGTCTCGGTATTGGAGCACATTCAAACTGTATGGCTATCTTTCTTGCACGTGCATTATGTCAAAGAACTGAAATGAAATGTGTATGAGAACTCGAAATATCGCTCTAAAATTTTTTGGAAAGGCCTACAGAACGACCCAATCAATGACCATGTCTGCTTTACGAGGGTTGATCGTGACAATGCTGATGCCATTTCATTCTGGTTCATGTACAGCTCGAGTATTATGCTTTCTCATGCTCTTGCACGAGCGTACACTCTCGGAAGCGCAGATAAGTACAAGCCGTCGCTCTCTGTCGCAGTATTATTCTATGGGTTTATAGAGAGTCCAAAGGGTTACCCTGATCACCTACAGCCCACGATATGTAGCTTAGTTCTGAAAAGCTACTACCTCCAGGCCTCATCCAGTTCCTTAGCATGATCATGACCAGTAAGGAGGACGTGGAGATGAGCGAAAAGATGAACTGTCTGGAATTCTCCATCATGCACGACCTGTGCCGTGCACTGTCAGAAGGAAAATGGAAGTTTCCTAAACATGCGCTTCTCTGTGCGACTGCCAGCCCATTGTTCTGAAGAAAGCAGCCAACCATGATACTGCACAGGCTTGGCCACTCTGAGAACTATGATTTTGGCTTAGAGATGGAAACCTCCCTGGCCAAAGCCCTGGACAAAGTCTCACCGTATCTGAGACACCAAATCGTAACATGAGAGGGAAACATCATATTCCACTGTGAGTGGGACAACTTGAATAAAACCACTATGGCAGCAACATTGTCAACAGTGCAGGTGGAATCATGGTGCAGGAGGTCAAACATCCGAACACTGCCTCTCATTGATGAGTCACAACAGCGTAGCCATAAAGTCAACACACAAGAAACTCTCCCACCCTTGCACTTCGCTCGCGTTCACCCAAGGTTTCCCGATGGCTCGTCATTCACAACCCCTGTAGAGGGTGATGCAGTTTATGCGGCTCCGATGCAAGAGTACTACATCTGGCTCTTCAGCAGATATATCAGAAGCAGCAGCAAGCAACCTGTTTCCGGACAGGGAGGCTTCAATCCTACAACCTGGATGCTTCTGCCTTGAAATTCAACAGCAGACTACTTCACACCCATCATTCAACCGATGACTGACAATACAGTTGTTCATGAGCTACTAAAGCGCTCGTAGGTAGCCACAGCTGAAGTGGGTCAGACGTGGTTTCGGAATATATTTGATCTGGCGGCGGGTGTGGGTCTGTTTGAAAGCGATACCCATCACCTGGCGATAAGCAGATGAATTCGCCAGTCATGTGGTTATGATTGGACCATTTCACACATCCATGAACTATATCTGGATCGTGACGGGCCACAAAATGTGTGGTTCTGTCTACACAGATATACTGTTTGAGGCGCAACTGGTGACAAGTGGATCTCTCAAAGGTGTTCTTAGCGGAAAGGCATATGAAAAGTCCCTCATTTGCCTCAAACATGTGTGGAGGCAATGGAAAAGTTGTTGATGGAGCGATTCGCTGAGGGGGTAGAACATCCCCACCGTCGACCCCGCAAGCGAGAGTACCCCAACGTAGCCCTGAACGATCCCTCCACTCTAGTCTTCATGCTCCTCCACTATGTTAACACCTACAACATTCAGCTGTTCCAGAAATGTAATAGAGAGAAGATGGTAGCACTGTTTTTTGTATTCGATGGGCACAACTATGCCACGTTAGTGCAATTGACATGCCCAAATTGATAACATGTACTGAGGAAATGTATATAAACATATATAAATATATAGTAAGTATTTGTGTTTCATGTCGAGGTGAATCACCTCCGCACAATATACAGCAACCAAATACTGATACGAGTGTGGCGCAGTATCTCCGTCATGCTATTGCCCCGGATACAAGGATGCTGTCAGACCCCCTAATAAATATCCTCGTGATTCTTCTCCAGCACACTGACGCCATCCAGATGACTGTATAGCTGGAACCGGGGTCTGGGAAACATCGACAACTACCCAACCTCGCTAAGCTTACAGATTCCTTGGAAGAAGACTACTGTATCATTCTTCTTGGGTTCTATGTATTCAGCGCATTCAAAGGGAAGGGAAAGGTGACCCCTGAAGAAGCTGGAGAAGAAACCCAGGTTTCACAAGGCATTCAGGTAACTCGGCGCCGATGGGAACGTCAAGCCTCAGGCACTGAAGCAGTTCACTTACCTGATGTACTGACAGAGTTGCAAGTCTTCGGTGGACGTGGTCCAGGCCATTCTATTCCACAAGGGCGTGGGAGAGGATGAGAAACTCACTTCCTTAGGTCAACCTGGCTCGCCTCCCTCCATGTCACTCTGCTCTGAAGCCAAATGTCCAGCGTGTGAACCACCACACTGTCTTGTACAATCGAGCTTACGAATCCATTCTGGATAAGCCAAAACCATATGATGATGGGAAGGGATGGATGATGACTGACGAAGGTGCTGGATGATGATGATGATGATGAGGAGGAGGAGGAGGAGGAGGAGAAGAAGAAAGAGTAAGAAGAGGACGATGTTGACTTTGACAGTTTCATTGAAAGTCATGATGAGTGATGGCTCTGATAGTGGAGACCACTTCCCTTGCAATGTGTGAAGACGTCTTCTATTCTGTTACTATCTACTTCAATATATAATGTAATACATGATCTTTGTGGGGTTTCCCTATTCAAAACCCCTTCGAACTGACCCATTGTACGTGACCTAAACCCGTGATCACAAGAATAACAATTTTTTTTTAATCATTGCCCTAAAACCCCCACTTAGAAACAATATGATCTAACAATACAGGCGAATTAGGCTCAAAACATAAAATTTTGGCTAAAATTAACTAAAATGACATTGAATTGTCCATTATCACGTGACCATGACCTCTAATGGTAAAAATAAAACCATTTTCGGACTCAGCGACAAAAAAACCCTTAGAAAGTGTGTCATTCAACTATGTAGATACATCCTCTCTTGGGGCCCCAGGGGCCCATGTGGGGAATTCGGGAGCCTGAAAATGGTACATGGGACATCCGGACGACTTTTAACATAGCTAATCATTTTCTACGCATTTAAAAAATCTATAAACGTTAATTAGACGTTGATTTTCTGGGGGTGCACGATATCCCTTTCTTCCCACTCAACTAAATAGCCCAGTTATCGCCACCAGAATATGGTGTAGAGAATTGAAACTTAAAATGACACGAAAGCTACTCTCTTCATACCAGACAATATTATTTCACGTAATAGATGATATAAAGCATATAGTTTGTCTATCATTCGTATCTCACGAGATCTCCTTCGATACGAGATCGAGAAAAGTATCTCGTATGTATTGAGTAGCCATTGGCGTAGTGATTTCCACCAGAATATGGTGGTAGAATGAATTGAAACGTAAAAGGACAGGGCGATACTCACTTCATACCAGAAAATATTAATTCACGTATAACGAGATGATATAAAGCCTATAGTAGTCTGTATGACAAGTAGTTAACAGAAAAATAGTCCATCTAAATTCGTCGTAAAATTCAAATCGTTCGCACATCTGTCGCACGCAAAATGAGGTCAAGAATTTGCTGACGTTGCGTGGATGATGTTGATATCACACGAAGCATTGGATGAATCGAGTCGATTTTAATGTCTGTATCAAGCTAGTGATACAGAGGTAAAGATGGTACCAAAATCAACATGCTCCACCGTGTTGCTTTTACTGTCCACTACACAGATAGAATGGGTCCCGATCTGTCTGGTCTCCGAAGTGGAGTCTGTGTAACAGTCTAGTCGTTGTGATAACGTACTAAGATGTGGAGCGTTGGCTCGGTTGACAAAACATTTGCGCTGCACACGCTTGGAATTCCAGTCCGAAAGAGCCTGGTTCAATCCCGCGTTCAGGCATGTGATCAAAGTGTAAAAACCTGTGCCATTCCATATGGATTATTGTGTTAGTTGTAGTGTAGCATTAATATGCCAATTAGGCTAGCTTTCTTTTCATACTTTTGTATGCCTTCTCCTACTTTATTATCTAACATAACATTCTGTTAGTCAAACAAATTAAGCCATGCAAATC